>JAOVVB010000027.1:5258944-5269342 GCA_028570985.1 Heterobranchus longifilis | reverse complement strand
TCGGTACTCGTAAACCAAGACTTGTTCGTTTTCCAAGTCAAAATTTATTAAAAATCTTTGCTCATCTTGCGGAACACTTCACAAAGCTTCATACGAATATTTCTAACCAGCTATGGGAATCACCGGGGATCACCAGATATGATATTATCACGATACAAAGGTGCCAATTCATAAAGTATCATTGTTTTATAAATATCAATATTAATTCGTCTTCAAGAGTTTATTACAATTCTTAACAAACCACCACATAGGATGCCTGCCAATGTGTAAACATTTAACCACCTAAAATACACATATATGAAAAATATATGGAAATTCCGAGTCGGTGTGGCAATAAATTTTTCTCCATCTCTCCTATGAACATCATTTTGCCATATAGATTTAAGAACGAAATGCTGTTCTACCTGCAGCATACGTCTTAGTATGTGTGTATATTCTGTGTGTTTCTTTGTTTCCTATGAGTTCACACGAATAGAATGAAAGGTCTAGAGGTTAACCTTTTCATATAACTCAAACTTGTCACTCGGTCATCCTGTCCACCATAAATAGAAAAATACTTACTGTATACACGTGAACTTTATCATCCAGTTTGGCATTAAATATTCTTTTAAAAGAAACATAAGTAAAGTTTTGTTTTTTTTACTTTTTCTGTGTGTAGGATCTTCCTGAGAGAGAGAGAGAGAGAGACAGAGAGAGAGACAGAGAGAGAGAGTGAGTGACCCTGTATCTGTGGTTATCTGATTTATGTGACCTGTTGTGGGAAGATATTCAGCTGAGATGCTCTATAAAAAAATCGCTTCTGTCGAATCCAAAAACATCATTTGAACTCCTTTTTAGACTACATGGGATTTTATCAGTCAGTGTACTGTACGTGTACATGTTACCTGAAAACCAGGAGAAGATTTTACAATACTGTTAAATTATTGTACACAATTTAGTGCAGTAATAGTGCCGTGGAAACAAACAGAACATGAGGAAAGCTATTCTGTCCTGTGTTTATTTAGTCCTATTGTAGTTTAAAGATTAAAGCAGATTAAAGCAGTTTGTTACCTTGTGTGCAGGTTAGGCATGGTTGTGTTTGTGTTGGTGTTGTTAGTGTTTCGGGCTGTTCCCGTGGAGGGGTCGCCACAGAGGACCATTCGATCAGCACAACAACTTGAAACAGAATTTATGCCGGACGCCCTTCCTGATGCAATCCTACCATTTTATTCCATTATATATATATGTTGTTGGTCTTTCAGCTGCTCCTGGCAAGGGGTCGCCACAGTGGACACTTGGTCCACACATACAAGCTTGGCACAGGTTTTTTCGACAGACGCCCTTCCTGACACAAGCCCTCCATTTTACCCAGACTTGGGACCGGCACGGCATCCAGTGGCTGGGGACTTGGGACCGGCAGTGCTTTTTTATTCCTGGATGATTTATAGGTCACTGTGCGGCTTAACAAACAAAAAAAACATTCCTCTGAAACTGCTCAGGAACAGGGAGTGGACTAAACATGAGAGGCAAAAGCGTGCCAAAAAATAGAGCAAAAAAGTCTTTCAGGAAGCATGGAGAACAATACAAAAAATAACATTAAGAATACAAGAAAGTCTAAGTTTTTGTAAGCCAATACAATAAAAATGAGTACTGGTTGAAGACGTTTGCACTCTACTGTACGTCTGGACCTGCCAGAGGACACCAGGACAGGTACCAGAGTAGAAGTCCATGAAGCAAGCAAGCACACAAGTTTGTATTGCACTCTTATTTATAAGACTCTGGAGTCTTCCTCATGCCCCAATAATACAGTACAGTACGTACATTGTGTTAACGTTCATTCATCACATTTCCAAAGAGTCACTGCATTGTCTTAAGACAGGACTCCCTGTTTAAGAGGGATTTCCTAAAACACGGCTTCCATGCTTTACTAATATTTAACTCAGTTGTTGGTGTTGCAGTCACCGTATCCCCACACACAAACACTGATCCAGCAAGCAAGGATATAAAATGTACATCATTTTCAAATTTGATTTTGAATTCTTTAAATATGTCATAAAATGAAAAAGTGTAAGTAAAGAAAACTCCATGACAAAAGCATCAGACACGCTTCTTTTTAATTTGTCTTGTCACATGCTCTCCTGTTATTCTATAACGGTATAATGGTTGATATAGATTTCTAGTAACTTTTAACTTTTTTTTTTTGTAACAAGGCCTGGCAAGAAATCCCGATACAGAAACCCGATACAGTTCTGTAGCTCCAGCTTTGCTGTTGTAAACCTACACTTACTTTTAGTCATTTGGCAGACACTCTTATGTACTAATGTATAGTTAATGAACACAACTTACTCCTTCCAAAATTGTTTTCATTCATGTCTCTTTTCAGACTTTCCTTGATCATGAATCATGATATACTGTAAATACATATATACAGTAGTTAAGTTGGTATTTTGAATTGTTATGTAAAGGATAACACACTCACTACAGTCTTCAACCATTATACAAAAAATAATGCAGACCAGATTTAAGGTATAGCTGTGATAATTAGACTTTTCCTTACGATTTCTCTCTTAATAGCAGCATGCGACTACAGCACCCATCAGTCCCTGCACTCCATGTTCACATCACATAATCATAAACACCTGAGCCACGTTATCCACACTAAACACCACTATTTAAATCACTTCGGTATAGCAGATGAAGGTGCAATAGAAGAAGATGGCATGACATCATTTTGCTGAAGCTGTTTCAATTAACGGCGGGGTTTATTCAAAATATTTTGACGTACCATTAACTTTTATGCTGTGAATCTTGCTGAGCTTGTTTTGCGATGTTCAGCAAAAAGGTACAATCTCTAGAACACTAATAACCTCCTAATAGCGCCAATGTAATTTGGAACTTGTGTTGTTACTCATGCTCATTTGCTCATGAAAAACATTGTATGTACATTTAATGCCTCTATCTTGTTTATGTTCCATCCCACCATCACACGTGTGGACGTGCTGTTGTACTGAATATCAGCATGGCTCTAATGCAGTTACAGGTATCTGAAGATATCACAGCCGTGCTGATATTCAGTACAACAGCACAACCTCGAGCGTGATATTGCTTTTAAAGATCAGTTTTACTAAACCCATTTATCAACATTGTATCATTTGTTTGTTTATTTAACCAGTTATTTTGCTCCGCCAACACACGTCCTTGGTGGTAGGCCGTAGAATCCCTTGTTATACTAGTTAGTTAGTTCCAAGCTAGTTAGCCATGAACAACGCAGAAGGTTCAGCTGCAATTTAAAGCGATTTAGAAGCAATTGATAAGCAGATACAATGTTATTTAAGATGACATACTTTTCTTGCTGAAAGTGGTTCTTTAACTAATATTGAATGTGGGTTTTGGTAGGCAGCTACTCTTACCACTTTTCCTTACTGCGGATCGTACCGACCTACTATCACCCATGGTGGCGACTGACAGCTAGTGTAATTAAGAATTGTTAGAACACTTGTGACGCCAAGTGAAACGTCTAGTCAAACTCCTCAGTTCTGTTATGCTCTATATCAGCACTCTATTAGGGCCTCTCGTCCAATCCGATCACTCTGTCGGAGCTAACCGTTATATAATTATCCAATCCAATAAAAAAACAAGTAAAGTAATAATGAAGTAAATACTCTTTTACAACGACATTACTGCTGAATTGAGCGGTTAGTTCTTACACAATTTAAACTGATAAACTGGAGCTTAAAGAACAACTTGCAGCAATGCTTTGTTATAAATAAACCAGTATGGCACCAGGCGTTCTCCTCTGGCTCCAGGTGGAATCATCCATAGGCAGGAATGACCTGATTTTTTGCTCCTGCTATTATACCTCCATAGTACATCCTTCTTGTCTCTTGTTTTTACGTTGGGTTGTTATATCCTATTTAAGCCATCTTCATGTGTATCTCAGGCTTATGCAGTTTGTGTTATCCGTATGTGACACTCTCGCTGATTTGGAAAACTCAATGATTATACTTTCTTCAGGAACACTTTTTAAAAAATATCTGTATATTATTAGTCTTAGATCATGTGAGGTTATTTGAAAACATGAACAAATTCTGACCAATGAGATTCAATGCTGTAAGTTCTATTAAAGCTCGACTGGAAGCTCTGGGCTTAGATCTCCAGGACAAAGTTTGGAAACCAAATATGTGCTCGCTGATCAAGAATGTGCAAGGTAAAGGGGACACTGTCAGTTTTAAAAAGGCGTTTATACAATACAGTATTGTTGAGCATGGCCTTACCTTAGCAGCGACTGAGGAGTTCGGCTTCTCCAGAAGATCCCACAGTTTCTTCCTCTTCTCAGGACAGCAGGAGTGGTCAAACTCCCCCTCTCCGTCCCTCTCACGCAGCGTCTCGGCTTCCCTTCGCAGCTCCTCGTTCATCTGCTCCTTTTTCTGGTGATAGCGCGCCTGACAGCACGACTCCAGATAAATCTCATCGATTCCCCAGTAATCGAGCTCCTGTCCGAACGAGAGCGCGCACATCTCCTCCATCATGTGCAGCTTCCCCGTACGATAGAAGTTCAGGATGCTCGTGAAGGCGCCCGGATGCCGGTCGAAGAAGTACTCATTCTCGTTCAGGCTGTAATCATCGCACACCTCCATGAGAGACTCGTGCGTGTTGCAGTCACGCAGCTTCCCCAGACGTGTACGCGGGAGCCGGTCCAGAGTCCGCCATAGCACCTCGTGGTTCAGGCCTCCTACGTTGATCCGCACTCTTCTGGTGCGGGCTTTGGTGCGGATGATCTCGATCGGCTCTGGGGGAAGCGACGTGGATGAGCGCGAGCCTGTTTTTGGAACTCCGACACCAACATTATCCGCCATGGTTCACTCAAAAAAAGATATATAGCGGGATGCAAAAACAGTTTTGTGTAATTGATTTGACAGTGGGTTAGACTTTAGAGCTTTATACTGTATAAGAATGGATTCCAGTGTCGGCTAATCAATCTGGAGGAGCACGAGCTGGCTTTTCCAACTCCTAGACCAACTAGGAATCGCCATATCGTGCACTCAAAAGAAAAAAAGAAAAGAAAAAAAAAGTGATTTAAAAACTGTTTAATCAGTTCAGTGAGTCACTTAAGCTGAAAATGAATAATGTAGTTATGTACCAGGTTGTGTCGATTTCTCCTGGGTATCCATTAGCCAAACAGGAAGCATGGATGACCAATTCTTGACAAAAAAAAAATTTTTTTTTACAATTTTATCCAGTCTATGTTGGATCTTCTTTACACGCATGCCTCCATGACTGCAAAAAAAAACACAAAACATAAAAATACCTTGATGTTAATCATTTAATTTATTGTAATGACAGAAGACACAACAATTAACACACAATCAGTTGACAACCCCTTCAATGGGAAGGCAAATGACACATTCTTATAGACTGACTAGAAGTCGAGAGATGACATAGTTCAGTAGATTACATTGCATATTCACTGAATTATTACTACAGTAGTTGCATATCAAAATGTGCACAATTATCTGAACAACATTATATAATGTAGAACATATACAGAATATATTTTTATATCAGAATGGAAAGTAATCAGGTATGACTTGGTTCATGCCTCACACAATAACTTCGCTGTATGTCTAAAAGTATTTATACGCTGTAACTTTACGATTTCACATTACAGGAACTAAGACGCCAAAACCTGCTCCAGCATGGCAATGCCCTTGTACTTAATGCGAGCTCTGTGAAAACATGGTTTGCCAAGACCGAAGTAAAAAAAAAAAAAAAACAAACAGTAACCTTCACAAGCCCTGACTTCAACCCCACTGAACAATGCTGGAATACATTAGATCACCTACTGCACCTCAGGTGCAGGTCCAAACATCACTGCATGACCTCGGTAATACTACTGCAGATGTACTGTATGAGCATATCTCCATAGCCACGCTCCAAAAAATCTAAAGGAAAGCCTTCCGGGTGGGAAGTTTATTACAACAGCAAAAGGGGATAAACTCTTGAATAGGATTTTCCACAAGCACACATTGGTGCGATTGATGAATTTCCATATATTGTACGTTTTTTGGCGGCAATGTGGTGTAGTGGTTAGCGCTGTTGCCTTGCACCTCCAGGTTCCGGGGTTCGATTCCCGGCCAGGCACGATTCCCGTCTATGTGTGCATGGAGTTTGCATGTTCTCCCCGTGCTTGGTGGGTTTCCTCCGGCTACTCTGGTTTCCTTCCAAAAACATGGTTAATTGGCATTCCCAAAATTGCCCAGAGTGTGTGTATGCATGTGTGCCCTGAGATGGACTGGCACCCTGTCCAGTGTGTACACTTCCTTGTGCCCTAAGTCTCCTGGGATAGGCTCCAGGCCCCCGTGACCCTGAATACAGGATTAAGCAGTATAGATGATGATTGAGTGTATGTTTTTTTATATAATATTACAATTTGTATTAAGAACACAGAAAAGATGCACTGGTAGAGAATAGTTGAGAAATAAAAAAATAGACATAACTACCAAAAAATGAGAAATTGGTGGGACAAACATTGGTGATCAGTGATTGATTGTTGATATACTATGGTGATTGGTAATTGGATGTTGGGAAACAATAGTGACTAGTGGTGGGTTACTGAGGACATCAGCTCAATTCAGTGAGGCTTTGTACACTAGTGGTTAGGCGACCAAACCTTGTCTTTCAAGCCATGTACAGTACATGAGCTCATATCCAGTGGTATCCATTTCTGAAAAAGGTTTAAAAAGCCACCCAAGTGGGCATTTCATCATGCAGATTTCACGATTACTGACGAGTTCATGGATCACTTAGCACAATTCATGGAAAGAGACCACCACTAGACAACCTCTAACTAAACATGATTTGGCAGGTTGACCATTCAAAGCACAAAAGTGATACAGTATGCACTGCCTTGACAGGATACAGTATTTTGACAGCTGTAAAGTGGAAGGCTTACTGTACCTGCCAAAAGGGACACTAAGTGTATAGTATACACAAGCTTTATCCAAGCTTATTAAGGCAGAATAAACAGGCTAGGTGTTACTGGAGTGGTAAAGAGTTCATTTCGATCTCTAGCTGTTACTTAGAAAAAACATTGTCTTCTGATCACTATGTGGCTCCCTAGGTAGGCAGGATTTTGTACTTCTGAGGCAAAGTCTGTCCTATTTGGAAGGAGTTTGAGAGCATCCTGGAACGTCCTTCTCACTCAAGGCAGTTGCATAAATCATTGTATACTTTGCATTTGGTCGATTTGTTTTTCTGTTATTAAATTGAGCAAGGTAAAATGTCTCAGCCGTTTCAGTATCCACTGGCTAGTCGCTAAGATTGATTATATAATAACAAATGACAACAAATCTGAAAAGAACCACCTTCCAAGGTTCCTTCAAAAATATGTCTAATAACAACTTTCCTTCAGCATTTTTTAGTCATAGCCAGCTTCCCAAACACTAGCTAAATCACATGCAAGCTACCACACCCAGAAACATTACTCTTAAACTACAGCACATGCTGCATCCTCAAGACATTAACTCACATTATACCAACACCTGGGTAGCACTTGTAGATGCTCAGGAATGGCTCAGGACAAAGAGACTGCATTATCAAAGCGTTTTCTTTAGATAGTCAGCTTTGCCTTGGCAGGACTAAATGTTGTACAGTATAAATACCGCACATTATGTCACTGGTGCATGTACTACACTCTTACTCATTCTTTATAACGCTTATCCTGTACAAGGTCGTGAGAGGCCTTGAGGCTATGCCAGGGGATTTGGGGCACTAGACAGGGAACACCCTGGATGAGGTATCAGTCTATTGCAGGGCGCACACACACACACACACACACACACACACACTCACACACACAGACACTTACTTACACGCTATGTGCAATTTGAGACACAGATGATTCAAGTCTAAATGTCTTGTCTGGACTGTGGGAGGAAACCCACCAAGAATATGCAAAGTCCACACACACACTGACCCAAAGGCAGGACTCGAACCCTCAACCCTGGAGTTGTGGTGTTAACCACTGTGCCACCATGCCGCCTGACGCATTTACTATTGACTACAAAAATCTGTCTCTCTAAGACATGAACCTTACAGCCTTCTGTGTTAGGAAAGTAATAATAATAATAATAATAATAATAATAATAATAATAATAATGAATTAGCTATCATTAAAATAATATGACTCTTTAATAAAGAAATAATGACATAATCAGTAAACTTAAAAGCATGATACTTTAGGTTTCTGGCATCATGTTTGTATATCCAGGAAAAATCATTAGTTTTAATATGAGTGTAACATAAGAGTTATACCATTCTCATCAACCTATTCAATATTTCAACAGGTCATTAACTACAGTCGATGTTAAACTCTTGGCTGTTAATTAATTTTTTATGTACATATACTATGTATTGTTTCAGCACCTTATCATCATAGGTGTTAACACTGCACAACATAATTCATTACTGTTTGCTCAGTTTAAGCATACTATCACTTCTATAAATGATTCAAAATTCTTTACATATTCCTTGGATGGATAACAGCTTTACTAAATTAGTTGCATATACACTTATTATAATTACATTTAATTTGAAGGCATTTATAAAAGGGAAAACCACTTGTTCTATTGTTTTACTGCTTTCAGATATATCTACAGTAAGTCTAGAGTTTATGGGATACTTAACATTATTTATGCACTTTAATTCAAGTTACAATTTAAACAGCAGTGTGGGCGATAATGCTTTAGGCTGTTTATTTTTTATTTATTTAATTATTTATATTAAAACGTACAGTATTTTTCACCAACTATGAATTATTAATCAATTACATTGTAAGGAAAGTTGAGGTTAATTAACGTTAGTGCTTCATAATGAATCGTATAAAAATCGAAATCATAATATTGACAGGTGCAGTTGTTTAAAAATCTAAAACGGTTGCTGTGGTATTACAAGTAATGTATGCAAAGTTGGAGATAGTCATTAGCAGTTGTCAAATATTATTGTATTTGTTTAATCAGTTTTTAATAAATTTGATCTGAGAAATAAATAGTGGCAAGCCTCCTTTAAATGAGATTCTTTGTCCATTCATTGTTACATTGTTCATGTAGATAAATACTTTTGAAAACAAAACAAAAATATATTTAATGGTTAAATATATTTAAGAATTTATACATAATTTATATAAATATATAATCTCAATTTTACTGCAATATCTCAATATAACTGCAATATAAGGTTATTCACATTTATATATATATATATGATACACAGAATAATTTGCAATAATTGTTATGATATCTATCTATTTAATTTATTCTCTCTCCCTCTCCCTCTCTATATATATATATACAGTATATATATATATATATATATATATATATATATATATATATATATATATATATATATGTGTATATATATATATATATCATGCAACCCTATAAATAAGTACCAGTGTACTAAGGGTGTTAGTTCAAAACTTCAGCACCTCTCACTCACACATGGTCTATACCACTTTGTATACAGGGTCGCGGGGAGACTTAGGGCACCAGGTGAAGTACACCCTGCAATCCACATTGCCTAACATTCAGCATTTTCAGCACTTTCTCTAGTTTCTAGGAACAGTTTCTTTGTCATTTATTTTAATAAACACTATGTTACAAGACACACTAGTTATACACAATAATATAGTCATTAACTTGTCACTGTAAGAGTTTAATTAAGTTCTGTAAAATTTTATTCTGTACTATCCAATACTAAAGGTGTTACTTCGACATTGCTTCGAAACTGATCGTTTCATTCTCAGTTACAGCTTGTAATTAATGTTGTGTTGCAAAGCACAGGATATCTGATCATGTAGCATTTTGCAATGAAACTCACACTCAGAATTCAACAACAGTAAAGATGCAGTAAGTCTGTTCCAAGCTAAACATCGTACCTGATTCATCATTGCAGCAACAGAGGTTATATACTGTAGCAACATGTGTGTGTGTGTGTGTGTGTGTGTGTGTGTGTGTGTGTGTGTGTGTGTGTGTGTGTGTGTGATCGTACCTTTCTGAAGTAAAGCAGCTTTGGCATGCAAACCGTCTTCCACACAAGCAGCAAAGGGAAAAGGATGGATAGAAGAATAGACAGAGATAGATAAATGGATAAATTAATAGATCAAGAAAGAAGGGATCTTTTTCCTACAGCTGATTAATCTTCAGTGCAAATCTTGATTAAAGAGAAACGTTTCACCACGAGAAATAAAATAAGAGTGTGCACCAGAGCAAAGCTTCGTCCATCTGCTGACTGTGTGTGTATGTGTGTGTGAGAGAGAGTGTGTGAGTGAGCGTGTAAGGGGAGGGTGTGTGTGTGTGTGTGTGTGTGTGTGTGTGTGCGGTGGAGAACACAGAGCCAAGCTCGGTTTGATGTACGCCT
>JAOVVB010000027.1:5224209-5243552 GCA_028570985.1 Heterobranchus longifilis | reverse complement strand
AATTTGACCATTAATTTTGTGACATTATAGGGGAAGCTGAGCTTCCCTTGCAGTCTTAAAGAAATCGCCACTGGTCTTCCTCATATACAAATGATATGTAATCCTTTTTAAAAATCCTGGTCATCGCAGTTGATGGTCTCCTACTAAACTTAAGAATGTTAACCATCATTCCACCATCAAGCAATGCACACAGATGGATGAAGAGTTGGCGCAAGTTGGAGGCGGCGCAAATGAATCGCTTGAGACCGAGACTATGTTGAGAAGTACCTTTGCATAGAGGAAGAGTTACTCTACCAACATTTGCAGTTTGAATGTCAGTTAACAGTAAAGTTATTCCTGCTTTTGCATTACTTTCGGTACAGCCCTCATATTATTTATTTGCCTTGCTGTAATTACAGAGCCACACTATTTGATCATGTGGAACTGGCTGAATATCTCGTCTCAAAGGTGAACCAATATCAATCATATCCATGTTAAGTTTTATCAACAAAAAAAATTGCAATACAGTCACTTCACCGCTGTACATCCTTGTTGATTGTATTCTTGTTTTGTGAAGGGAGCGGACATCGATTGCGTTGACTGCAAAGGTTTTACCCCATTACTCCTGGCTACAACAAGCAGTGCATGGAAAACGGTTTCCTTCTTGCTGTCTATAGGTGCATTTTGTTCATGATTATACAGTATACCATACAATTTAGGTTCAGTTTACATCACAGCAATCAGTGGTTAACACTGATGCCTCTCACCTCTATGATTGGTGTTTCGAATGATGGCTCCGGTCTGTGTGGGGTTTGAAGGTTTCTCCCGTGCTTTGAGGGTTTCCTCCAACTTCCTCCCGCAGTCCAAATGTAGTCTAACTGACAATTCCAAAAAGACCATAGTGTGTGTATGTGTGTATAGATGTGCTTGTGCCCTTTAATGAATTGGTGCCATATCCAGGGCCCTGAATTCCAGCATGTAAATGTGCGAATGAATGAGTGAATACAGTATAATTTGCTCCACTCATTTGATTGGAGATGTGACATTCCAAGAGTATCGTTGCCCTGATATTGTTTAAATTGCACACCCATCTTGAAGAAAAACCAATAGTAACAACATATGTGTTTACATTTTCCCCTCCAGGCTCAGATTTTAGGATTAAAGACAGAACTGGACGTAACTTTCTGCACCTCGTCATCTTCCAACCGAAAGGACTGAAAAATCTACCTGAACACATCTTACAGGTACTACAGGAATATAAAAA
Organism: Heterobranchus longifilis; assembly: GCA_028570985.1. Classification (NCBI taxonomy): domain Eukaryota; kingdom Metazoa; phylum Chordata; class Actinopteri; order Siluriformes; family Clariidae; genus Heterobranchus; species Heterobranchus longifilis. Next base: position 5,242,309 of record JAOVVB010000027.1, on the reverse strand, counting down.
CGTTAATTACAAAACAGAAGCTGCCATCTGATAAATACCTAGCTAGCTAGTCCAGAATAAATCCATTTCATTCCAGAATAAAGACATGTGGGAGCTGATGAGCGATGAGGACTTTGAAGGCTGCACTCCTCTACACTACGCCTGCAAACTCGGCATCCACAACTCTGTTAAAAACATGCTGGGTTGTGAAATCTCCCTGGGCCACAAGTCAAAGGAGAAGAAATCAGCTCTTCATTTTGCAGCAGAGTAAGACAACATCCCACATGCCTCATGAATATTAGGATTTTTACTATAAGCAATATAATTATTTATCTTAATCCAGCGAATCCAAGGAATGGTGCTATATTTTAAGCTAAGCCTGGTAAAGGTACAGTAACCATATTTTCTAGCAATACAGTACATTCCTTGCTGTATTTACTGTGCGTTTCGTCTTTTTTTAGATACGGACGAATAAACACGTGTCTCAGGATTTTGGAGACGATAAGAGACTCACGTTTGCTAAATGAAGGTGATGAGAACGGCCGGACGCCGCTCCACTTGGCCTCTAGGGGGGGCCACATTAAGGTGGTGGATCTGCTGCTCAGGAGAGGGGGGCTGTTCCAGAGGTACACCATCCTGATGTGATGTTTAAGAAATGATTACTTTTAAAAGTAATTGTACAACAGTTCATTCTCTGAAAGGTGTTAATAGTGCATAAGAGAACTAGGACATTCAACTATATGTATCACTCTGTGTCACTGGTGTTTTAACAATCGGTATTTGCACTAATTGATCATCAACATACTGTAGGTGAAAGTAGACTGGTATAGTCCTTAGTACTCAGTACGGTCCTCAGTCCTCAGTTTGGGGCAGAGGTAGCTCCTAGGGTTAAGACACTGAGTTACTGTTTAGAAGGTTGACAGTTTAAGTCCCAGCTCCATCAGGTTGTCATTGTTGGCCCCTTGAGCAAGGCCCTTACAAAAGGCTGAATCCCAAATCTCTCTGTAATCCCTGATCAAGCAGACTAATTGGTGTCTGGAACAAGGGATTGTACACCCTACATAGTGCACTAGATTTCTATTTAATGCTTTGTGGGATTCAACCCCGGAACCCAGAAACGAGCTGATGTTGTTCTAAAGCAGAATAAGTGGAAGTATGGAGTAAATCTTCTACAGTAAGTTTCTCAGGCCAACACCTTCATGGTTTATTCTTTTGCCGTTTTGGCTACTTACAGTAGTACAGGCAAGAATTGAAAACTATTTTCACCTTTCTTAATTACACTAACTGTCATTCGCTAACTGTCGGTCATCAGCTCCACCAGTCATACCGTAGTTAGTCAGTTCTGCCAATCTTAAAGCAAAATTAGTGGTTAAACAAACAAACAAATCATAATCTGCTGATAATAAATGGTGTTTGGGGAACTGTTGTACATACTGTACAGTATAAAAGCAATATCACATTCGAGGCCGTGCTGTTATATATGAATATCAGCACACCTGTGATATCTACATGCGACCTTCATGCTTATGGCTGTATCACAGCCATGCTGATATTCAGTGCAACAGCACGGCCTCGAGTGTGATATTCTTTTGTTATATTTATTATTTATCTATGCAGAAATGGATTGGCCTTAATATTGAACCTTGAGTATACACGCTCTCTGCTTCTGCAGATTATTTAATTGATTGGCGTCACAAAAAAGCAACGATAAATCAAAAGTAATGAACGGCAGATTTTATCGTGTAAAGTCGGGATTATCATTATGAACTCCGCTTGTGTGTTAATGTGCAGTGATTATAAAGGCTGGTCGTGTTTACACCATGCTGCGGCTGAAGGATACACACAAACGATGACTGTCCTTCTGGCAGCAAACAACAAACTCCTGGATAACACGGACGAAGACGGGGTATGATATTTGATCGTTTCAAATTTCATATTTGATCATTAAAAAAAACAGTTTTGAAAAAATTAGTTTCCCCTAAATTTTGTTGCATTTTTTTCCCGTCAACTTCTTGCATAGAATGCATTCTATTTATCCACCTTTATTTTTGACCAAACTGTCTCTGGACAGAACACAGCTCTGCACCTGGCCGCACGTGAAGGTCACGTCGCAGCTGTGAAGCTCTTACTGAACCAAGGAGCTGAGATCCTGCTCAATAATAATCACGCCTCGTTCTTCCACGAAGCTGTGCGCAACGGGAAAAAAGATGTAGCTAACGCCGCTATTGAGAATAAAAGGTGAGAACACACAGACACACACACACACACACACACACACAGTTCACTGTGGATTTCCTGTGAAAAATAAAACAAAGTCAATATGATACTTACTCATCCTTTGTGTGTTATATACAGTGTATATAATGTTATACTTTAACACCTTGCTGTCTCGGGGCTGGATTCAGATTTGAGTTCCCCATACGCACATCAACATTTAGACTTTAAACACAGTTTAACAGCTCGATGCCAATAGTAGATCCATGAACTTGACACTATTTATTACTTAATATTATAATGTATATAATGTATGTAATATTCACTGCTTCTGAATACAGACATTTTTATTTTTTTTATTCTACTGTTATGATGACTTTTTTTATTTTAACATGCTTTAAAATCTAAATTCACTCAAACATTCCATCATCCGCTAAGGATGATTTATTATTGACTTGCAGATTTAAAAGACTCGTACACATTTACAACTGAATGAAAATGTTATTGATTAATGGCACAGGTCAACAGAGATTATGCATCGGTCTAAAGTGAGCTACGCTCGCTGCCCTGTGCTGGATTTAATCGAGTTTCTACCCGAGTCGACAAAGGTTTGTGCTTATAAGTGTACTCTATAATGCGAGGGGCGTTCAAGTCAAACCAGGACTTCTGATTACTAATGAATGAAGGCGTAAATCCAATTGACATTCACGGAAGACTTCAAGCACAGTACGGTGATGAGACTCTTAGTCGCAGTAAAAAACTTGAATGGTGCAAATATGGTATGCTGCAGTCATTCTCGTAAAAATTCTGCAAATGGAATAACATCCCCTGTAGTCTTGACCTCGATCCGAGCCACTCTCACATGTTTGAGCCATTTAAGGAGTTCCTGGGAGGCCGGTGTTTCAGGCATGAAGCAGGTAGTCCAATCACGGGTCCAGTGTGGTGAGAAAACTTTCAACTGTATCTTGATGTTATCCAAGCGCTAGTGAAACACTGTGATAAATGTATTACAGTTTTCACTCTCATAGCTGTGTTCTGTTATTTTGTACAATCAAAAGTCCTGGTTTGACTTGAACACCTGTCATACTTTACAAAAGTCCACTTTTGAGGACTGTTTAGTCCACCAGCTATAAGGCGGTACGGTGGTGTAGTGGTTAGCACTGTGGCCTCGCCACCTGTGTGTACATGTACAGTATGTACAGTATGTGTGGCATGTGATGGACTGGCACCATGTCTAAGGTGTGCCCTGCATCATGCCCAAAGTCTCCTGGGATAGGTCTTCAGGCCCCCCATGACCCTGTACAGGATAAGCGGTATAGAAAATAAATAAATTACAGTTTTATATTTAATTATTGTCATAAAGCAGATATCAGATATGATTTGGATACAAGTGCAAGTGAATCATACAGTCAAAACTTGAAGTACCTCCAAAAAATCACATTGAATAGCAGTTAATCATAAAGACAGACTGTATTGATTTAAGATATTACTAGGGTGAATCTGCCCTCTACTGGAGAGAATGTAGCATCACATGTACGGTCATCATGATCATTTGAAACAGACAGAGGCTACACTGTATGTTTAGTGTCCCTGTATTAATGTAGACCGCTCGTCCCAAATTAGTCAGCTAGCTGGAAGATGGTTATGCATACAGTATATGATCACATACAACGTTGTCATTAGTGTGCTTTGACATTCGGATTTGACACAATAAACAAGAGAAAGAAGTGTTTTTTTTAACGTTAAACTTCTTTTGTTGAATGTATTTTTCACCGTGCAGCATCTTCTGGATCACTGTATGACTGAATCGGATGATGACCCAAACAGCACTGATTATCATGTACGTATTACAACTGCAAAACCTTTATATGTGGATTTTCTCAATGCAGTAAATATAGATTTGTAGTAAAGTAGTTCTATGGTTGCTGGCACGGTGGATTAGTGGTTAGCACTGTCGCCTTGCACCTCCAGGGTCCGGGTTTGGTTCCCAATTAGGGGTCTGTGTGCATGGGTTTTGCATGGTCTCCCTGTGCTTGCTGGGTTTCTTCCAGGTCCTCCGGTTTCCTCCCACAGTCCAAAGACCTGCAGATTAGGCTGATTTGGTCTTTCCAAATTGCCCGTAGTGTGTTCACCAGTGGTCATATCATGGTTTTAAAATAGGAATAAATACAATAGTCACTATTGGCCTCCACAGTCCCTAGTTGGACTACAGAGGATATAGAGTTGTATGGTTAATATTATAAAACCCATAGCATGTGGATGGCTTAGAGAACCAGTAACAGCTTTTTTTTTTATGTTCTATATTCTTATTTTTAATAGCATTGATTATCATACTGTATGTTGCTCATATGTAATCCCTTTTTGTTGGCAGATTACATACAATTTCCAGTGGCTTCAAGTTCCAGTAAATGTGCAAAAATCCTCTCAAACGGACAAAGACCAGTATATTCAGCCTCTGTCTGCTCTAAATGTGAGTAACTAATAAGCCACAGTGTGACTGGCTTACACAAAATCTGGATCTAAATCCTGATCTAGATTTCTGTAAAGGAAAGGTGTAAAACCAGTTGACATTTACACAAGACTTTAAGTGCAGTAAGATCCTTAGACTCTTAGCCGCAGTAAAATATTGTAACATACGTCCATGAACGATGATCCCGGCGGATGTGGCTCAGAGACCACTGCAGTCGTTTCCATGAACATTTAGCGAGTGAAACACCTGGTCCTTGAAAATCAACCAACTTAAGGAAAGAAGCATCAGTCTGTCGTTCACATAATCATTCACAAACACCACTTGCACGTTACAGGAACTCGGTTGGGAGACATTCCCACATCTACCATATACAGTACTCCTGAACCCATTTCCACCTGTTTGGGCCATTAAAGGAGTTCTTGGGAGGCCAGCGTTTCAGACATGGATCAGTCGGTCCGGTCATGGCTCAGGCGTACTGAGAAATCTTTCTACCTTGATCTTATCTAGGCACTAGTGAAACACTGTTTCACTCTCAGGGACTTTTTACTTTCATAACAGTGTTCCGTTGTTAAGTCCAGGTTTTATCTTGAACGTCTCTCATATTTGAATTGTAAGCATCATGACTATCATTATTATTAACGTTAATATTTTTGTGCTGTGCTCATGTGTTGTGTTTGTACAGGCAATGGTTCAGTACAACCGGCTGGAGCTGCTCACACACCCTGTGTGTCAGAAATACTTAGAGATGAAATGGTAGGCTAACATCCGAGTAATTAGATGCTTTCTTCTACATATAAAAGGATGTTTATTTTATAATTCTTACATAATTAATTCAATTCAATTCAATTTTATTTTAACAATTGTCATTGTCGCAAAGCAGCTTTATACTAAATAGTATGGAATGTGAAAAACGTGTATGAATCAAAAGGATCAGATTGTCCCTGATGAGTGAGCCAGGGGCAACACTGAGATGGCAATAGAAAGAAACCTTGAGAGGAACCAGACTCAGCATGGCACCCATTCTCATTTGGGTGATAACGGATAGCCGGAATTGTTTTGAAATTATAGTTAGGCAGCTGGATGTTCATGCTGGAAGTCTTTAATTTAATATGTCCAGTCCAGTCCAGGCTCAGGTAGACTGTAGGAAATTCCAGTCCTGACTGTGGAGTCACACGTCCTCAGAGAACAGCTGTCTGCTTCAGCCAAAGCCAGGACCTTGATCTCCAACCAGAAGGACGAGTGAGACAGGACCAGGGGGCAGAGGGCGTCTGGATCAGTGGCAGCTCAAGAGCGCCAAATGTAGACAGGGGGAGAGAGAGGGAGAAGAGAAGAGAATTACAATAACACGATTACAATTACAATAATCACAGTTCCTCCTCTTAAGGAACTCTATTTTCACATTTTTGTCACTAAATAATTGAAATCCTATTAAAGTTCTTGTGAATGTATTTATTGTGTAACTTCTATACCTTTATGTATTTATTTATTTACATACAGTGTGTACTGTATAGCCTCTTTCATGAAGTGACTAAAGATGCAGTGTGTGCAGTAATGTGCTTTCCTGATCTTATTCTGACCTACAGTATGTACAAGTCTTGAGCCACCTCTCATTTCTTTATATTTTGCTTCCAAAAATGTTTGTATTTTTTTTTTATTTTTTTTTTATTTAATCTTGAGGAATAGTTATCCAGGCTTTTTGTCTCTCACTGTCAGTCCAGTCCCTGTACCTGAGCAGCTTCAGAGAACATTTTCCTCTTTTAAGCCTCTTTTAAGATGATGACAGATGATCAAGCCAGTGATTAGTATACCGGTGATGCTGAATGCTAAGTGGGTGGAACAGATGAGAGAGGAAATGAGGTTGCTGCTAAGGTTGTTACATAAACTACAATTTTTAAAAATGTTTTAAATTTGCAGCCTGTCGCAGAAAAACAGTAGTTCCCAATTTCTTTTAAATTTAATTTCAGTTTATTTATTCGGAAGAAATGAGGGGGATGGCTCAAGTACTTGACATTTATCTGATTAGTTCAATCATCACTGGCTCAAATATGCTTCTCTTAGTCTTTTCTACCGTGACGCGTGTGCTTTTTTTAATTATTATTATTTAATTTTTTTTTATTAAATGCATTTTCCCCAAAATGCTACAAAGCACTGTAACATCCCAACAGTCTACAAGCAGTGTTGTGTCCCATGTTGGCCGGTGGAAAACAGAATACCATCACCATGCACCTTCTCCACCCTCTCGTCGTGTGTGAAGGTACTCTGTGGCTCCTGTCCTTCATGACCTTGATGATGTTTATACTCTGGTTCCGTATCTTTTGGAACTGGTGCCAGCTCAGCAAGAGAGTCATACATCACTAAGCATCTTATATATATATATATATATATACTGTATATACAGTATATATATACACATGTGTGTGTGTGTGTGTGCGTGTGTGTGTGTGTGTGTGTGTGTGCGTGCGTGTGTGTGTGTGTGTGTGTAAATATATTTTTTACCATTTTGCGTAATTCTATAGATAGAATTTTAATTAATGTCTTGTTTTATTGTTTATACCATATTTTTGCTCACAGGACAGCGTATGGAAGTAAAGCTCATTTACTCAACCTGGCTGTGTATCTCTTGGGCCTTTTGCCCCTCACCTATCTTGTCATCAACTTGAAACCTACAAAATTCAACACAACAAATGGCACGACCTTCTTCATGGAGCGCAGATCTTTCCGCAAAGTATGCTAAGTCAGACAGTTTGTGTCCCAAACTCTGGCATTTACTGAAATAGCTGTAAATATTATTATCTACAGTATTATTATAAGAGACATGATCAGAGAAACCATTAAAAAAAAAAAAACAGTTATTTGTGATGGTGTATTACAGTATACTCTAGCTTGCTAATGGGAGGCTAAAAACATGCTAGCTCAAACGGCTGGCTTTTAATATCACTGTTTTCTCTCTCTCTCTCTCTCTCTCTCTCTCTCGTTCTCTCTCAGCAAAGCTATTTAATTTCAGTCTCCATGCTGATGGTCCTTGTTATGAACATTTACGCCATTTGCAAAGAGGTGATACAATTAGTACAACAGGTAATACAAGACTTGATGTTTTAAATACTGCAAATAAAATACTGTAAATGTAAGAGATGACAAAGCCAGAAAAAAATGTATTGCTGATGTCCAGACAGATAAAGGCATTGTGCGATTATTATATTAAAGGGAGAAAACTTCGGTAGAAATGGTGCAGAAATGTTTTTATACTGAAATATAATGAAAAATAAAAATCATTGTTTTTAATTATATCTTTTTGTTCTCACCTTGTGCCACCAGCGAATGACTTACTTTTTGGACTCCTCAAATGCAGCAGATTGGGCAACAGCCGTTTTCTCTCTTGCTTTCGTTACGCCGATGTTCTTCAGTGTGGAAGGGAATCTGCATTGGCAGGCCGGAGCTTTGGCAATTTTGTTTGCATGGATCAACTTCCTGCTTTATTTCCAGAGGTAAAAGAGATTTGTTAAAACTAATACCAGTTCTGTAAATTGACTGTGACTCCACCACTATAACCGACTCCTCCATATACCCCCATCTAATATAATACTCTGTTCCAGTTACCTTGAAATGAGACGTTATATCATTTTCGACCACCATTAATATGGCCAGCTAACTACATCATAAGCCATGCATACCGATCAGCCATAACATTACAAGGCAAAACATTATTGTGTAGGTTCCCCTTGTGCCGCCTGGACAACTCTGGCACCTCAGGGCACGGATCCTCTGGCAGTGTCCTGTGGTGTCTGTCATCAGCACGTTGGCTATAGACACTTTGTGTGCTGTGGGTTGCGTGGTGGGGCCCAAGTGGATTGGACTTGTTTGTCCTTTGCATCCCATGGTTGCTTGATTTTTGGGACCTTTGAAGGCCAGGCCGGCAGCCTAGTGCTATTTGCCTGTTGGGTCACATGGTGTTTGGTGGTGTTTGGGCTTTGGTGCACCTGGTGTTCTTGCGCCTTTCTATCGTGACCAGCAATGACTTTTTCATTAATTTGTGCTGAATTGGCTTTTCTATAGGATCGAACCAAACAGGCTAGCATTTGTTCCTTGCACGCTTGGGTGAGCCTTGAATGCCCATTCTCCTGTCCCCAGATGGATGGTGTATAATTGATAATCAGTGTTAATTTGATCATATTTTGTGCTGTTATTATTATGGCTGATTGGTGTATATTTACTGCCTCCAAACTCTGTTAATTAACTGAGCTAAAGTTAATACAGTACAAGGAATTCTGAGTTTTCTTTCCGTTTTCCTAGTTAGAAATCAGATGACACCATATTTCCTGAAAGCAATAATATTGCAATTCCCATTCACTCAACAGACCAGTTCTTACCCTGTTACAGCCTGAAGAGTGTATTCCTGTGCCAGTGTGTTAAAATGTGTTTGCAATTTCCCTACAGGTTTGATCGCTTTGGTATTTATGTTGTAATGTTTGGAGAAATCATAAAGACACTCCTTAGTGTCCTTGTCCTTTTCTTCTTACTGTTGCTGGCTTTTGGATTGTCCTTCCATGCACTGATGCTTCATCGAGTAAGTTGTAATTGATACTAATTCCATTTGTTTCATCATTGATTATATATTGTTTTATTTAATTTCATTAAAAAAAAATATTTTTCACTCTCCTGTGTTTTTCATGAACTTGAACAACCATTTGCTAAAAGTATTTCTATTACTAAGATAATGTGCAGGTCATAGAGATGATGTCAGTGTTTCAGTGATGTTGCCTTTCTCTCTCTAACTTATTTTCAATCCCACTTACAGGACAGTTAAGCAACACAGTTGTTTTTTTTCTTCTTTTTTTTTCTTTATTAGGGCGAGTTCAACTCAATTGGTCTATCCTTGGCACAGACATTTGTGATGACAGTTGGAGAGCTGAATTATGATACCTCGTTTCTGGAAGCATACAATCAGGGGCATCTGGCTTTTCCTGGAATCACCTACTATATATTTGTGACCTTCGTCCTCTTCATGCCAATTCTTCTCATGAACTTGATGGTAAAAAAAAAAAACATAGAAATCAACATTTTTTATCATGCAATTCATCTTGATATAATGTACTGTATGAAGCAGAATGAAAACCCTCATGGGGCAACTTTGATTTTTTTTTTTTTCCTTTAATAACCACACAAACTGGGAAACCTAGCAAGATATAGTGCCCTGTTAATACCATAATTATATTATTAAGCTGCCATAGAATTAAATGAATTATAAAAATGTTGGACAATTTTTATATTAGTGTGTATACCCTGTTGTACTTTATGTAGCCAGGCATCCATCCATCAATCCATCAAGGAACGTCTGTAGTCCAACTAGGCATGATAGAGACCAATGGTGACCATTGTATTTATTCCAATTTTACAACAGTCGTATGACCTCCAGCCAACGTTCACACGTACATTCACGCTCTATGGGCAATTTGAAAACGCCAATTAGCCTAATCTGCATGTCTTTGGACTGTGGAAGGAAACTGGAGTACCTGGAGGAAACCCACCAAGCTCAGGGAGAACAAGCAAACCCTGAGGTGGAAATTGAACCCGGACCCTGGAGGTGCAAGATGACCGCCAATTTTATGTAGCGTATTGAGTGAATCCATTAAAATCCATTTTTAAATCAAAAAGGAAAAATATGGATAAAAGTATAAATAAAAAAGTAAGAACATTGTTTATCCATAGACACAGAATAAGATAATAACTGAATTTTTTTATTCAAAGCAAAAATGTAGATATACTGTATACTGTATACCAATAAGACATAACGGAAGCATTGATTATCAATTACAGCATATATCAGTAAACATATGACAAAATCATTTGCACTCAAGGCTGACCCATGCATCAGAATATCCAGTACATCACAGCATGCTGCAAACGAGACCCAGCTGGCAATGAGCTCCAAAGTCCCCAGATCCCAATCCGATCAAGCACCCGTGGGATGTGCGGGTCAAACAGGTCTCATCCATGGAGGCTTAATCCCACAACACCCACAGCACCCAAAAGATTTACTGTCAACTTCGTGGTGGTTCTTCCTGAGCTCTAGGCCCTGTTGGTGTGACCTTTGTGTCCATGTTCTACTCTGTGTTCACAGGGTATTCCTGATATTTCCAATAGGTAGGTTTAGCATTGCAAAATCATCCGTAGGTGTGAACGAGTCTGTGTGCACGATGACCTCTGATCGACTGGTGTCTCATCCATGGAGGCTTAATCCCATTCTTTTGGGCTAGGTTTTATGCTATTTAAGTGTTTGTCAAAAAATGCTTTAATAGAAACTGCTGCTTTCTTGTGAGCATTTTTGATTGCTATTCATTTAAAGCAAATTCTTAAAATGCCTATTTATTTGAATGAATTTACTCAGATTGGTTTGGCAGTAGGGGACATTGCTGAGGTTCAAAGGAATGCTGCGCTAAAGAGGATCGCCATGCAGGTGTTGCAAAAAATAAATTTAACAGATCAATTCATTAAAACCATACTGTATATCCCATATTATCACACTTTTTTGGTCATTAAATGTGTAATTCACTCTTACACAGATAAATCTTCATACTACTCTGGAAGAGAAACTGCCGTATTGGTTCATGAAGAGAGTGGACAAGCCTAGTGTCACTTTCTACCCAAACAGGAAGTGTGCCAAATTTCAGGTCAGTAACATAATCATACAGTACATGTCATTTATGCCACTTATATTAGAACCGTACTGTAGTGTAGTTTTAATGAATTATTACTTTTTTTTAAAAACTTAATACCCAACAACTGTAGCTAAAAAAAAACAATACATTACATTTTTGCATAGTGAATAAGAACAATATATGTTTTTTTTCCCAGGTAAAGGTATCATCTTTTTATGTAAATGCCATATACTGTAAAGCTTATAGGCTTTAAAAAGCTTTGTTTTATGGAATGCTTTATGTGCAGGGAATGATGGAGCAAATCTTTGGAACCGTTAGTCCAGAAAATGAAGTGCGCACTCGTTTAAACACTCAAGTGACAAAGTCAGGTCCATTGGAGGCAGAAATGATGAAGCACAAATCCAGGTGAGAATCATATTCAATCTTGTTGAAGGATACAACAGCTAAGTAAGACCTGATCATTCAAATTTTTTTAAAGGATAATTCGGTGAGGAGCAAAAGGCACAAAATGTCCAATCAGCCCACACATCTCACCTTTACTTAGACTCCCTTAGAGGGATCACAGATACTCTCTCCAAGTCTTTCTCGGATGGCAGGCTGCCTCGTTGTGTTACTTTCCCTTATTTATATCAATCTTTCCCAACCAGTCCTCATCCCTACTCATTTATCCTGATTGATCCTAATTCCATCCATTCCAGTACTCCTTCCATTCCTTTCCTTCACACCTACTATTATTTACTCTTCACCATACATAACCATACAAACACCATCCCTCTTCATTTTTCCCAGTCGTCTTCCCGTACATCCCACCTCAAATACTCATTCCAGTTCCCAACCCCTTTTACTGTAGGCCCTTCCCAAACATACAGTACCCTATTCTTAGTCATTTCAATTCTTTTTCAATTCCCCTCTGTTACACACCCAGTTGCTCATACTGTAAGTCATCCCAGCACCAATTCTGTATTCATACCCAAAGTTTACTTTTATTATTGCGATAATGCTTTTTTTTGGCCTGAAGGCTGAAGCAGATTTCTTCGGCGTTGGAGAAGCAAGACATGTTATTGAAGCTCATCATACAGAAAATGGAAATCACGACAGAGGCAGACGAGAACGATGGACCTGATGACTTCCGGTCCATCACGGCTGTGAAATCGCACAAATCCCGCTGGGCTCCCTTGATGCAAGCTCTTGGGTCCAGAAAGTCCCAATCGAAATGCTGATGGTAGTGTAGAGCTCTTTGAAATGTTAGACGTACAGTATCTCACACTAAATATGTACTGGTAGAATTAATATATTGCATTATAATAGATTAAAATGTAAGCGAATAATCCTAACATATTACTTAGGACTTACTAAGGACTAGTATCAAGGAATAGATTGAGCATTTAACATTAAATTATTCAATAGTCTTTTCAAAGTAGTTTATCAATAATAATAATAATAATAGAATTGATCTATTTACATAGGGAGATAAGTATTCAGACACTTTAGTTTTTCTTAGTTAATATACTTCCAGTCAATGAATTTGATTAAAATGTCCATGTTTTTTGCACTTAAATAAATATGTATTCATACATGTTAATAAAGACATGGTTTGATGAAAGTATTTAAACACTACGAGGTGGCTTAATGATTAGCAGTGTGTGTCCTTGTGTGCCCGGTGGTGGATTGGCAACATGTCAAGGATGTACCCCGCTTTGTGCGTATCCCTGGATAGGCTTCAGACTTTGTGTACATTCTTTATTCATACCCCAAATTCACCCTTTTTGATAAATTGATAATTGGTCATTTAATAATTAAGCTTATTCAGAGTAAAGTCAGATTAGGTTACTGCTGCATGTGTCCGATTTGCGGAAGAAATGAAGATCACCTAAACACTCGATGAAGTTGCATGGTTAAAAAAAAAAATGACCAGATTATCACATCTATGAAGTACAAAATTACCCCAAAGATATACACTAGAAGTAGATTAAAAACTATCGAAAACTAAAGTGTTAAAACTTATTCCTTTTAATTGTATACTTCTACTGACTGCTGTGTTTCCCTGGAATATTTTATCCATGTGTTCGAAGTGTAAATCATGAAAAATATTGTTTTGTTAAAAAATAATTTCTTAACTCATATATAATGCTTTAGACTCATTGATCTAGCCAACACAATCTGGTCCTTGTCAGATCCTTTGCTTGCTTATGTTTACTGTTTCCAATGCATCATCTTCAAGAATCAGCTTTTTACACGGCCTAATACCGTATATCCCTTATAACCACCAAATACAACTTATTCAGTTAGCCGTAGCATTAAGTAATATATTGAGTATTTAGTATCGGGTAATTGAATTCTCTTCTAACTCAAAGCATAATGTTTGTCGGCTGTTTTTTCCCCTCATTATCATAAAGCATTTAAACTGTACTGTATAATCACAAAGTTGTTGAAGTTACTGAAATAAATATGACAAGGCATTTTTGATGTACTGTACTTTGGATCTATTAATCTTAGTCATGCTTATAGTCATACGTAACAGTAAGTACACCCTCTTTTAATTCTGTGTTTTTGTATAAAAAGATAATGAAAATAATCTGGGTTTATCTCTTATTAACTTTTTTGATTAACTTTTTTTCATTGTGCAGTTATTTATTTAACAAAAAAAAATAAAGCCAGAAAGAAATACATAAAAAAATACTGTACATTAAAAAATACTGTACATGTGGGCAATACTAAGTATCCCCTTATTGCTTCCTCAGCATTTAAGCAGGTAAATTGCCCTTCATACACTACTGTACCAGTCAAAAGTTTGGACACACCTTCTAATTCCATGGTCTGTTCCAGTTTTGTAAAACAATTCAATAAAATGCGAAACCCTTCTCGAGTCTGCTCCATTTGCTCTGTAAAGCCGAGGTGCTGTTAAAACTTCTCTGCAGCAGAGAGAACTTTTGGTCTTGCTTTCCGAGGGATGGTCTTCATTAGAGCCAGTTTTATTATGGTGCTTGATGGGTTTTGCAAATGTAACAAAAAGTAACAACTTACATTTACTCGCGTTACTGTAATTGAGTAGTTTTTTTTTTTTGTGTACTTCTGCGGAGGTGTGTGTGCGTGAGAAGGAGAGAACGGAGTAGGAGCTCAGGTGTGCTGTTCCCCCCCGAAACTCTCTATTCTTTTACCCTTTTCTTTACTTTTACTTTAGGTTTTTATTATCATTTTGTGACGCTGAAAAAGGCCGATAAAGGTTTTGTTCTGAATGTTATTCTTGGCTCTAAGCTCTGTTTCTCGGCTATCCGGCGCAAAGCGTCACATCATATTTAAGCGACCACTTTGATTTCAAACCCAAGAAAGGCAACAGCTTTATCATGCAGAGGTGTTTCTTCAATTAAAAACAACTAGTTTAAGATTTATATCCGCTTGTCTTTTTTGAACTACACTAGAATCCCCCATCCCACCCCCGCTGTTAAAAAAAGTAACTCGGCAACTTTTACTCGCAGTAAATTTTTAATGAACTACTTTTTACTTTTACTTGAGTAGATTTTTATAATGATAACTTTACTTTTACTTCTGTAAAATTTCACTGAAGTAACAGTACTTGGACTTGAGTACAAAAGTTTATTACTCTTTCCACCTCTGGTTATTTCATAGTTTTGATTTGTTCTAGAACATCTTTATGTAATTCATTCCTAGGTGACATCACTTTAGGGCCGTTACCTATGCTAATTATATGCTACTCGCATGCGCCTCCAAATTAAGATCAAGGGAGATTCATCATTCAGCTCACTTGTGTAAGAGCAAATTGGGATGGTTATGAACGTTTGGTGCATCTGGCCATTTAATTCTCTTATTTTCTTTCACTCTTAACAGAAAATTAAGACAATGTAGCTACAAAAGGCACAACGTTATGTATAAAACTAAGGAAAGGTGCTATTAACAGTTGTAGCAGCCTTTTTGAAGCAGGACTTACACAGCACCTTTTAGTACTGGTTAAGAAAAAGTACTATGACATTGAGTACTATAAAGGTGAGATTATATTGTATGTTATGATTTAAGAAGTGTTAATAAGTACGAGACACAGCAGGAGATCAGAAAAGGTCAGATTCAAGACTGAAAAAGGATTTTAATTAACTTCATTAATAATTTACAAATGCATTATGGAGAGCCGCAGGAACAAATTTTAGTGACATATATTCGTGCGCGCACACACGCACTCACACACACACACGTCTAATCCTCACTCTTTCACATTACACTTCAAAATAACATTTCCCTTTTTTTAAATCAACATTAACACTATTCCAATGTCTTATATTATTCTGCTTAACTTATCAGTCAAATTCAACATCATATTTTTAAACTTTTAAATGCTGTGTGTTGTCACACGGAGACGAAATGCAATAACTTCATCATCATCATCATAGTTTTTATCACTACTATTATTACTGTGTGTGATGAAAATAACATTGAGCTTTATAATAAGAAACCAAAACCTATAGTGCGCATAATAAACGTTGCGCTAGTGTATCGCCCTGGTTGTTTGTGCAGTTTTATTCTTTTGGCCAGCAGAAAAACCTATAACCTATATGTTTTCAGAATCACACAAATCTCAGCCGGTTCACTTCTGCTCTGTCGTCTTTTCCGGCCTGCATTCGCTCACTCGCTCCCTCTCCGTATCCAGCAGGTGATTGTGTCTGTGCTCCCACAAGCGGATTGCACCATCCCACTGCAGGAAAACAAGGATGAGATGTTAGTGTTCTTACCACAATGATGAATATTAGAGGGTTGTTTCAAATGCTACGGAACTTTGAACATCTTTGAAATTATTAGGCTCCATCAAGCAAAGAAAACAACTAAGAAGATTTGAAATTACTGAAATGATCAAAAACTCAAAAAAGTATCAAAGAGTGGTTCTGGCAGCATGAGGAATCATTTTCATACCTGCCACCACACCACAACTTTCCTGATAACTAAACACATTATGAGACTTTTCCTTTAATAATATGCGTTCCCTTAACCTCCAAGTCTTGAGTATCACAAATAACCATGTGTACAAACGCTTTAACAGGAATACAGTGCGACAGTAACTAGCATGCTTTCCTGCTGATAACGAGGATGGGACACTCACAGAGCTGCTGATGATGTTATCCTGGTATGGGTGCCAGCTGACGTCTCTCACACACGCGTCGTGACCCGTCAGTTTGGACACAACATGTCCTGTAAGAACGTCGTAAACTACAAGAGAAGAGCAAAGGGCGGTCAATGGTAGCAGTTCAAGAATGGCAAAGGCAAAAAAAAAAAAAAACACAAACAATGAAGGATTATAAAGGAAGGATTTCTTCATTTCACTCACTGATTATTTTCCCAGTTGAGCAGCCACTGTAGATGAACTTCTGTCCTGTGCTGAACTCGGGGGAGAAACGGCAGCGGATGAGCGTGTGAAGAACACCGTGGCCTCGATACGTCATGACTGATGTGTCACCTGTCAGTTTGTGCCTCTTCAAAGCTGTGGGAAAAAAACATTTACTTGGTGATTAAATGCTGTGCACATTGGTTCATGCGCTTCCCTTTTTACCATGACGCATCCAATAAGTTTAATGATGTCACTCTGGATTCATCAGATAACATGACCCTTTTTCATTGAGAATCTTTATGCTTCAGATAAAATTGAAACCTTTTTCTGACTAGTCTCACTCAACAAGTGATTTTCTTAGGCCCACACAGCTGTTCAGTCCCAGTTCTGTGAATCCTCACCACATTGATTGTGTCATATGGAAATGTTCTTACTTTCACTATTAAACATAGCTGTGGTTTTTACTGTTGATTTTTTTTTTACCATGCAAATTAACCATGTGTTTAAGTGATCTCCATTTGTACATTTCTTTCTGACCACATTTCTTTTGTGACCAGACAGTGTATAAGGGTTAGAGGTCTCCAAAATGTCTCCTGTATTCTGTCATGCATGATAGTCATTCTGTTTCACTGCTTTCTAAAACGCTCCATTTCAATGGGTACAGTCTCAAATACACCACCCTGGAACATCACTTCAGTGACATACATATTCCTAGTCAAACAGAATGAAGGGGAAAAATACCCATTTATGTTCGGGACATTATAAGGCATTTTCAACTTTTTTCCAACCCATATACAGTTTAAAAAATATGTTGGAAAAAGGATTTTTCAATAACAATTTATGCTGTGTATATATCAATGTTTAGTGATATACATTTTAAACCACAAATTAGAGTTTAAAAAGGACTGTCCAATTTGATTCAAAAGTCAATTCCACATAATTGTCCCCTCACCTCTCTGTGGGACCTGCTGCCAGCGGTAGTCCCAGTTCTGCTGTGTGACGGCGAGCCGTGATGCAGCGAGGCCTTCTTTAGGAGAAAACTTCCTCACATCCCACAGCTTAATTGTCTGATCCTTTGAATTACTGATCAGATACCGGGCATCACCCTGTAAACATGCAGAAACGGTTATATTACTGTTCAAATGGTTATCATTTGTAGCAAGGGGAAAAAAGTTATGTTTTGGTCGTGTTTTGCTAACTCCCAGTGTAGTGAAAAGATGGCAAGGAAATTGATCCAACTGTCTCAATGTCCCAATCAGATTTTAGCAAAAATATAGATACATAAGTTGAATTAAAGGGAACTGATGGAAAGATAACTGTGTGTGTTTACAGTTGGTAGTAATTAGCATGGGTCCGTGTGTGTTGCAAGTACTGCAAATAAGCAATATAAAAAAATGTTGTATAGGGGAAAAAATATATAAATTATATATTTTTTTCATATACAACATGTAT
>JAOVVB010000027.1:5188214-5202888 GCA_028570985.1 Heterobranchus longifilis | reverse complement strand
GCCAGGTACGTAGATGTTCAAGGTACTGTGTGTGTATACACACACACACACACACAGTATATACAGTTCTTTATTTGTATTCTTTTCAACATTGTACATTAATAATGATCACACTGAAATTATGACAGAACAAATATGGAATTATGTAATCAAAATATAACGCATTACATAGACAAAAAAAAACAATATATGTTTTATATTTACGATTCTTCGAAGTAGCCACCTTTTGCTCCGCTGACAGCTTTGCACACTGTTGGCATTCTCTCAGTCAGCTTCATGACATAGTCACCTGGAATAGTTTTCCAACAATCCTGATGGATTTCCCAGTGGTGTTGAGTTGGCTCTTGTTGGCTGCTTTTCCTTCACTCTGTGGTACATCTCATGCCAAATCACCTCACTTGGATTAAGATCAGGTGATTATGGAGGACAGGTCAGCTGATTGAGCACTCCATCACGCTCCATCTTGGACAAATAGCTCTTACTTAACCTAGAGGTGTGTTTGAGGGCTTTGTTCTGTTGGAAAACAAACATTGATCCCTCTAAGTGCAAACCTGATGAAATGGCATGTTGGTGCAAAATGCTATGGTAGCCATACTGGTTTAGTGTCCTTTCAATTTTGACTAAGTCACCAATAGTGTCACCAGCAATAGCACCTCCCACAGAATCACACCTCTTCCTCTATGCTTCACAGCGGCTATTGAATCTGTGCCCGCTTTTTCTCTGCACAAGACAATTGATGGTCTAAAGCACATTAAGTAGGCAAGAAATGTCACAAATTAACTCTTGACGAGGCACACTTGTGAATTGAAAACCATTCCAATCTAATGAGAGAATACCATGTAGTTGTCATTAGAGCTAAATATAACGACTTTAAACAATCTAAAATATAAAACACATTCTGGGATGTTTGACATTCTTTCATAGTTTGGATGTCTTCAGTATTACAACGTACAATATACACTGTTGAAAATAATAAAAATAGTGAAAACACTGAATAGTGCCTGGCCAAAAATAGTCGCTATTTCATGAGGGGAACATTATTGGGATGGGTTGGGTATGGTAGAGTGGATAAGGAATATGGTTGGAAAAAATCAACAGTTAAAACCATAGCTATGCTTAATAATGAAACTTGGAGCATTTCCAGACACACCATGTGATGAGAACTCACAGAATTGGGACTAAACAACTCTATGTCCATAAGAAGACCACTTGATAATGAAGCTAATCAGAAATAAAATGCCCACTGTACAATCCTCTGGAGGCAGTGTTATGATCTGGGGTTGCTTCAGTTGCTCAGGTCGGGGCTCAGCTGCTGACGACCTGAATGTACTGACTGACCAGGTTATCACATCTATGGAGTTTTATCTTTCCTGATGACACAGGCATTTTCCAGGTCTTGAATTGTAAAATCGCACCACATTGTGTTGTAGTGTGCGCATTTTCTTTTTCTTTTTGGCCAGGCAGTGTGTGTGTGTGTGTGCGTGTGTGTGTGTATATATATCAAGAATATATTGAGAAAATATTTTGAAGGTCTTGGTCTTGCAGAATTAACCAGTAAAGTGCATAGTGTGCAATTTGAGACAAAGCCCTTGATTTTCTACTTTACTGAATATATTATTAAATTAAACATTCTTTTCTATTTTTGTTGTGCAATAATGAACCTGAATCGTTTGGTTCATCTGGAAACGAGTTTTGCATTAAGTGCTTTGCGGGGTTTTTTTTGCGTCCGTTTTCGTTTGATGTTATATGCACTGTGAAATTCTCTACGGAGGCACAGAAAAGTTGAAATCGAAAACCTCACTCACTAATTTATTTCTGTGTAATTTTAATGAATTAGGCATGTGCCGATAATTATTTATATTACCTAGGTCGATGTTTGAAATGCACGGTATTAATATTGTGAATGCTTAAATAGATCATCACTGGAGCCAATATTATATTTATGATGTAAGACATTTATTGTTTGATTATATTGTTATTTTAATTAGCGTTTTTAATTGTCCTTTAATTAATGGTGTACGTTTGTTCTCCTTAAAAAAAAAAAAGAAAGAAAACATACCTTGATTGACCACTATATTATTATTTTAATGTTCCCAGCAGACATCAGAGAGAGAAAAAAAATCTTATTCTAATAATAATAATAAAAAAAGGAGTGGGAGGGGCGTTTAACCTTCCTGTTTTTTGAGTTCTGTATCCTGCTTCTGTGGTGGCTCATCCTCCTCTAGATTATACTTTCTGACTTGCTTATCTGCTCACCACTGTTGTAAAGAGTGATTTAAAAAAAAAATTACTGTCAGTCCATCCTCTGACTCGTCTCAGAAAGAAAGCATTTCTGCCCACACTCACTGAATATATTTCTTTTTTTTTTCTTTTTTTTTGCACTGTTCTTTTTAAACTCTGCTGTGTATTAAATCCTAAGAGATCAGGTATTTCTGAAATACCATAACCAGCCCATTTGTCGCTGACAACCATGTCAGTCACTGAGGTCACCATTTTTATGTTTGATTAGGTAGAAACCAGTAGCTTTTTTGCTTTGCGATGCTGTTAAATAAATCGATTGATTTCAAGTATGAGCAGAGGATCCTAATAAAGTGGCCGGTGAATGTATCGTAGATTTGGTAATGCACACCAATACAGTACGTTAGGAATATCGAGAAGCCATGATTTAAAGGATAAGCAGGTATTTTTCTTTGGGAATGTACAGTAATATCGGCACATGCCTTTATATGCTACTGCAATTTTGATTTCTTTTTTGTTTTTGTAAAAAGTACAGAAAGTAATAGATGCATAAAATTTTCTGGATGCTTAGTGGTGTTCCGGTTTATATGGTTAATGAAAACTGATGATTGTAATGAATGTTACACAGCTTGTGTAAGTGTATTTATTTATTTTTATGAATGACATATTGAAGGGGTTTTAAAGGGCTGTAAGTTAGACCACGTCCGGTTTAGTTAATTGTTAATAGCCATGTGCCGATACGACTTTACCGATTTTTCGTATCATGATTGTCTGAGGTTTTTTCCAAGCCTACAATCTTATACCTTATACGTTTGCCTTTTCTTTTCCTGTTCTTGTTGGACAGTGTTTTGAAACTGACTTAAGTCTTGTAGTGCAGACATAGCTAGCGGAATAACTCGCAAATGACTTAAGCTAGCTAAATGTAACCATGGGGATGACTACAATAAAAACTAAACGTAGCTTAAGAGCAAGCTTTGTACGTGCATTTCGCAAAATTGTGTATCGTTATCAGATTAGTTTTGATTTGGAAAGAAATGTCTTCCTACGTTGACAAAAGCACTTTTTTATTTAATGTTTAACTATCTTTCGTAGTCATGACCTAGCAAACTAACAAGTACTGGCTAGCACACACATGACACACACTTCTGGCTAAATCTAAATAGTAGGTATGGGAGTTACCAGGGATCGCCGGGTACGATATTATCGCGATACCTAGTGATTTGATATGAATTGCGATTCTGTCAATGCACCATTTTATAAATATCCTAATTGAATAGCTGATAGCACCACCTGTAGGATTATAGAGGAACAGCAGCATTTTTTGCCACCTCACATACGAACATTTGAATGAAAAAAAATAAAAAAATTTTTTTTAATCGTGATACATAAGTGAATCGATTTTTTTCCCCCCTGCCTCTACTAAATAGACTAAATTATGACTTAATTCTTACCCTGAGGTCGAAGTGTTCACGATAACAGTACAAATGTGAAATTATCGGCACATGTCTAAATATAAAAAATTTGTTCCTGATTATCTTGTATGTGTGTGTTTTTTTTTTTTTCCTGGTCACACTCAGACTCAGGTACTTTCCCCCCTTTCTTCACCTTTCCTACAGTTATTCTGTGTTTTATTGTGTATATAGTCCTTTTTGTCTTTCTTTTTTCTTATTTTTTTCTTCCTGAAGGAAATATTTTACAATAAGAAAATCAACATGTATATTTAAATTGTGTGTTACTCTTTAGCTGAATGAACATGTAAAGTAAAGAATGATTAGAATTTATTTGCAAATTAGGCTCTTATTTCAGAATGTTTCAGTTGTCTCACTCTAGTTTTAGTCCACTGGTTACTGTAGCTGTAGGGCATTAAGTCACTTCTTGGTGTGCTGTTATAGGAAAATTATCTAGGATGGGGTGATCATGTGAGGAGTGGAGTCATGGTTACCACCTTGTAGTTGATTACTCTCTTATAACTTCATGTCCTGAAATGTTTTGTTCCTCTTATTCCACAAGAATGTACCAATTATTATGAAATTTCATGAATGAATGGCGTATCACGTTGCTTTCTTAAAATCATTTACATGATCATATTTGATGTAAATCATTATCATATTTCATTTTGTAGAGTGTGTGTGAGAGATCAGCACGGTGGCGTAGTGGTTAGAATTGTGACATCGCCCCTCTAGGGTCGAGTGTTCGACTTTGACTCCGCGTGCGTGGAGTTTGCACGTGGGTTTTCTCACGCAGTCAAAAGATGCGCAGAGTAGGCTAATTGGCATTACTTGAAATAGATTGGCACCCTGTCCAAAGTGCACCCTGCCTCATGTCCAGAGTCCCCTGGAATAGATTCCAGCTTCCAATGACCCTGTATAAGATATAAAGAATAAGTGGCTATTTCTCTCTCACTCACTCACTCACACACTCACTCACTCACTCTGAAATCATTAAAATAATAAGAAAAAAAAAACACTGGAAAATACAGATTCCTATCCTCACGTTTTGGTATAAGACTTCCAGACTTTTACAAATTACTGACATTGGAGGTTTCTTTTCATAAACCTTAAATAATTGTCACCTTATCAGTGATTACACAGCACATACTTTATCCTTCTTCCATCCAAGCAAGTCTCTGTGAATGAGTCGTTACTATAGAAATGATAACGTATCAGAACTGGGACGCGGATATAATTTCGTGACTGAAATTGCAGCGTCAGATCTGCTGTTATGAGAAATTTTTCCGACTGGTTAGATAAATGAATTTAATATTAATATTACTTTAACTATTTATTTTTGATTTACTTTATATTCGACCATTATATCTTACAGTGTAGGAACATTAACTAGTCTATTGATTTACCTAGTTGAGCAATTTAGCTCTCCTTATTTTAATAAGATTCAGTAGGAAGATCCAATTTACAGTGTAATATGAGAAAATGATTCATTATAAGGACAGCTACTAATCTGATGACCAAAAGGAATGTCCATGTTGTAGGTTTTTCTTATCGGGCTACCTAAAAAGGAAAGAATTGCGGTGGTCTCAGAAAAGGTGGTAAAGGTAAGTTTAGACAAATTGTCTTTCGATCTTAAGCTCTAATTGCACTGGATTAGTATTACCTGGTGACCTCTAGTCATTTGAAATAAGGTTGTCCGTGATCTTAATCCCATGTGCACATTGTATTGCTGAAAGTGTTCAAAGAGCAAGCTGAATATAATATATAGTATCTAAATATAGAACATAAGATCAAGCCGATTTTTCTTCTTAGCGCTAGCAGCCATGTTAAGAAACAAGGAAGCGGATGTTACGCAAGGCATCCCCAGTATTATCCCCAGATAATACTAAACCCATGCGAATAGGGCTTTAGAGTCAAGAGACTAAAAGGATAAATAGTTCTGTTTTGTTTTCCCCCAAAGTCTGTCTTAAATCATTACTGGGGTGAACGGGTCCATCTACCTGCCGCATGGCACATCAGACACCGGATGCTCTCCACCCTGTCGATACTGTATACCTGCCGTTTGGGTTCCTTTTGCAATATGTTTTGGGTTGTTATCCATCTGCACTACTAGAATTCATCCTTCCACAACAACAAACATTAGTGACCCGATTCCATGGGGAGTCATATATGCCCACAGCTAACACTTGGTGACGTCTGTCCGAATGATATTGTCCCAGCAGTGCGCAGGTTCTATTTATTTATTTTTAATAATGTTTCCTAGAAAAGACTAATCTGGCCTTTTTGTTCTCGAGGTAAACCCACTGCATGTACAATTATGAAAGCATCTCTTGATTATAGACTCTGTCAGTTTGCCAACCTTCTCCAGAGTGTTCTGAACTGCCTAGACGTTCTGAACATAATTTTCTTGACTACAGTAATCCACTCTAGTTGTCTTCTGTTGTCTTACAAGCCCTACCTGTTTGCCAGTGAATTTTTTTAATTGTTCATTTGGCTACTCTTAAAGTTTCTGCTATCTTTCTGATATATAATTTTTTCTGCTTAATGATTGCTTCCTTTGTATTGATACCTTTTCTGACCGCATGTTGAGAGTTCCCGTGAACAGCTACCAAAACACACAAAACACTCCAATTTAATGTTTTTACCTTTAATCTCCCGAATTTGATAATTAAAATAAATCATTATTTATTAAATAATCAATAAATAACAGGGAAACAGGCCGTGACTGACATGCAACTGTTTATAAGGCAATTGTCTGTTTAGTTTCGAGCCTTTAAAAATATAGGGGTTTTGTAAAAATGGCTTTAATTCCTTGAAAGATAATACAGTATTTTTGTTAAACGTATTGAATTCAAGCTGTAAGTGTATACCTCTGTCTCATCATGTTTGCTACATTTTAAATCCATTGTGGTTATGAAAATTGTGTCACTGTTTAAAAACTTGGGAACCAATTATGCATGAGCTCACATCGCTCCCACACAAGGCGCATTGCTGACTGGCCATGTCATCATCTGGATCCAAGAATCTCCCAACAATAGGATGATTATTGTTATGTTGCACCAATTTAACCACTCTTTACAACCATGGTAACCTGAAAAGCATTTCAGAAAACACAAGAAACACACAAGTCCTGAAGTGGACTATACTATAAAAATAGAGTATACATTTACATTTGCTAAATCATGAATGAACTGTGATTAACATTTTTGGAAAGCTGAGTAAAAATTCACTTCCACACCCAGGCCTGATGACTGCCAGACCTGTTGAATCAAGAAATCACTGAACTAGAATTAGAACTAAAGTTTATTTGATGATCTGATTCATTTAAATGTGACAAATATGCAAAAAAAAAAACCAAACAAACCCAAAAACGAAAATCCGGAAAATACTTTTATTTTTTTTTACAGCACTGTATGTGGATACTTGGCCAAATATTTTGAGTTTAATAGAACACCAGGTTATGAATTTTGGTCTTAAGAATTAAAATTTTGCAAGAAATTTGCATCATATGACGCAGCATACAAAGCAGTTTCTGCATATGAATGAACGAACTGAACGCCGGCTTAGATGCGTGTATGTCTGGGAGCCGACCAAAATGTTTGCAAAGCGTGTTTACAAATTTTACACTTTTTTTTTTTTTTTTTTACATTTTGTGCAAGATTTAGTGAAGACAGCACCATGGGTCCCAAGAAAGGTTGCAATGACGGTAAAAAGAAGAAACTTGAGCCACTTTCAGTGGAAATTAAAAGAGAAATCATTGCTAAAAAAAAGCAGCCGGTGCCAAGAGGAATCATAACTTAAGTGAGGTTTAATGTCTATTTATTTCATAATTATTTTTCATATGCATTGATTGTTTTTATATGTAAAAATATAATTATAGTGTTGGAAATTAGTAACACATTTTAAACAAATTTGTCAATAAAAAAACATTATAATTGTTGCCTCAAGAACTCGCCTCTGGAAAGGATTAAATTTGCATGCAAAGGTTGTATTGTATCTGTTTAATAATTTATTTAAATCGACAGATTTGTTTAAAATGTAACTTTTATCTTGATGTTTTATTGATGAGCAACATTATATAGGGTAAATTATAAAGTGTGGTCAAAAAACTATTACAGGCTACTTTTAGAGGCATTTTACATAGAATGAACCACATTTAAACAAATTATTGAAAATTGAATACTAGATGTGCCCATGACTTCGTTCGCATGAAATTAAATTGCACACTAATAAGTGCATTTAATTTTTTTTTAGAATAAACAACAAATTTTTATGTGTTATCCTGAACTGCGCGGAATGAAAGTGTACGATTGCGGTTATTGTGTGGGTTTTAATTGCACACTCATAAGCGAGTATTAAGAAATGTACAGCGCCATATGTTGAATTTTGAGATGAACTAATGAATTTTTCGAAGTCGATTTCTATGATATAAGGTCATTTTCCATTTAAATTTTTAAAATAGCATATCTTCTCTTCCCGCGGGCCGATTGTGATGAAACAAAGCCTGTATCGGCCCTACAGTATATGTTACCTCAAGCTCAAGTGTGGAAACCCCATTCAAATTCCTTCAGTATTTTTTTTTACGTGATGCAAACAAACAGAAAACAGAAAATTAAAAAAAAAAAAAACATCTGGGTGTGTTCTACTATTTTTTTTTTTACGTCCCCCAAATTATTATTAAAAAAAAAAAAATATCTTCAATGTACAGACATGCCAACTTTAAAGTTTTATTATATGTATAGAGTGTCATTTTGGATAAATGATATTGTATTTTATTATTAATAATATTATAATTATTATAGAATGTTGGAAAATGCTAACACAATGAAAATATTATAGGCTAATTTTAGATGTATGTTACACTGAATGAAAACACATTTGAACGGATTATTGAAAATATTTAAAATGTACATTTTGTGTCATTTTGTTTTAAATGATATATTTAATAAACGCGCATGTGATAAGTCTGCATGTCTTCGCGTTATGTGCTGTACTGTATGTGAGAGGAGTTTGGGAAAGCGCTCGAGCTGCAGCAGGAAGTCGGACTGTACCAACGCCAGTGGAGGGGAAAGGGGGGGACGTGTGTGTTTTAATGCGCGAAATTTAAACTCCTCCTCGGTTATAAATGATTTCATAAAACACCTGAAGAACGAATAACGTTTTTATATGAATAACTAGTTTTTTATATTGTTTAAAAATTGATTTATTAATCACAGATAATGTGTAAAAATCCGGCGCACACCCGCTCGGTGGTTCGGTCCGGTGTCATTAGTTCTCTTTAGTGTTTGCCAATGTTGGAGGTCTGGCTACGGACAGAGGTAAAAAAAAACCAAAAAACAATCAGTATTGAAAGGTGAAGTGTGTGAGGTGGAAGTGTGTGAGCAGTGTTTGGTGTGTTTGTGTGTCTCCGTGGCGTTTGTTCGGATGCCGGGTGATGTGATGGAGAGCTTTTGGGTCGGATGCGCAAGGGGGAGTTGAGACATTCAGCCATGATGGATAAACACACACACACAGACACACACACACACACAGCTAACAGCTAACCGGGCAGGGAAACCTGAATCAAAGATTCGATAATAAAATCAAAATAAAATACTGTCGAACTCTTTCAAACTAATATATAAACCTGGAAAGCGTTTTGAAGCTCGAGGA
The DNA here is from genome assembly GCA_028570985.1 of Heterobranchus longifilis. Classification (NCBI taxonomy): domain Eukaryota; kingdom Metazoa; phylum Chordata; class Actinopteri; order Siluriformes; family Clariidae; genus Heterobranchus; species Heterobranchus longifilis. Next base: position 5,193,550 of record JAOVVB010000027.1, on the reverse strand, counting down.
CAGCAGAGCTCCTGGAAAGCAGGCAGTTACTAGTGGACAGTGTCCACTAACCCAGAGAGACACTAGTCTAAACATCACACCACTGCAGCTCTCTATCAGTTATTATCAGTTATCATTCACACACACACACACACAACACGCGTGATCATGAGCTCTCGTGATCCCCAGCTTCAGTCAGTTTAGTCACTGTCTCAGATTAACACTCATATATCAGTCCGGTTTAATCCCAAACACATGCTCGAGGGGACATTTCACACCAAACACATTAAACACATTTATATCAAAATGATCGCGACCTCCTAATAGATTCGGTTGCTACGTACTTCGGTTGTTGGACAATTTCGTATCCTCGTGAGAAGTTACAGGTTGTTCCGTGATGATGTCACAAAGGGAATTCTGCTACCGCGGTTACGTCATAGTTAAGCAGCGTTTAAAATACAGCCGTATCAATTTAATCTGTTCCTGAGACGAGTTCTTAAGGTGAAATCAGGTTCGTATTGCGAAACGCATTTTCCCGTAGGAAATAATGTACGTGCAGGTAATTCAGCCCCCGCCAAAATATTACCAATTTACAACACTATAATTATATTTTTTGCATATAAAAAAAAATATATATATATATCAAGTACGGACTGTGGAGGTCTTTGGTGACCATTTTCACGGTGGGAGGAAACCGGAGGAAGCCCTGCATGTACACAGACCCCAAGGTGGGAATCGAACCCGGACCGTGGAGGTGCAAGAGGACAGCGATAACCATTAAACCACTGTGCCATGAAATATGAAATAAATAGACATTAAACCTCACTTAACGTTAATTTATGATTCTTGTATGCCGAATATTCTTCGCACGGCGGGGCAAATATCTTGCAAAATTTTAGTTCCTCAGGTGAAAATTTGCAAGGTTCGTATTCCGAGGTACCAATGTATTTATTTATTTAAGTATATAATGTAAATTATTATAATATAATGTAATGTATATTATATAAATATAATGTAAATATTTATTTATTTATTAATGTGTACTATGTTATAATCTCACTCCCAAAGAAAACAAACGCATTGATATGAAATTAACCCGTAAGACTTTTTTTCTGGGATTTTCCCAATTTTGTTGTAGCCAATTCCCACCAGCTAGCGAGGCAACTACCCGTCAGTGAGGGCGGAAGACTATGGTGTGTTTCTTTCGAGCCACGTGATGCCAGGTTGCATCTTTTCGAACTGCGAGCTCACGCACTATCGGGGGCGGCATAACACACATTTGGAGGACAGCGCTATCCACTAATTCCGCTTGCTTGAACTCACAGACACTCGTGATTGGCTAGAACTGCGATTGACGTGCGAGCGCTAGAGTGCCTCCTTTCCCTCCCCTATAAGAGAGACGCTACAGCATCACCCGCGGTGCGAACTCGCAATCTCCAGATGATAGGGCGAAAACGCGGAAGACTTGTTAATATGCAATGTTTTCATAAACATTTTGGAAATGTGTGCCTAGTCACATGACCAGGGTTATAATTAATATTCAAAAAAGGAACATGGCTGACGCAGAGTGGATGATTCTGCTAAGACATAGTTTGGCACTGTACACTTTTCAATCAAACTACACTTCACACAGGACATCAGTATGAACCTGAGACCGTGTGAAAAGAAACTGGAGAAACACTATTACATCACCTGTAGGTTTTCACAAGAGCGGTTTGAAGCTCAACTGCCGTCTTGCCTGGAGTACTCCAGTACGGTATGGGTAATCCATCACTGGTCATATGAGCAGAGTGAACGGTGCCTGGCTTTGGAAAAGAACATGCGTACTTACCTCGGTTACTACAAGCGAGCTAGTTTTTATACTGTATGCTGACGCTCTTCTTCGTTGTTGTTTAACGGTGGTTTGAATCCACTAGGTTGCACTACCGCCAACTATAGGTCTCATTTTTTTGGCCTCTTAAAGCCAAGAAAAAAAAAGTCAAATGCTACCTTTCCTGTCTTGTCTCGTCTTGCTTTGTGTCTTGAACTCTTCGTCTGCTTTTATCAGAGCACTTCCACACACTCTATCTTCTCTACATGTTCTCTCTCAGTACCGCTCTGCGCCTTTGGTTGGAGTCCTGTCACTTGCATTACCGCCACCTGTAGATCACACTGTCGCTCAACTTCTCGGCCTTTTTAAAGCCGATTTTCCAGTCGAGTCTTTAAATGCTTCCTTCCCTGATCAATGACTCCCAATTCTAAAAAAAATGGTAACAATGCCTTATACTTTTCTTTGCATTTGATTGATACCCTACATGTCATTCCGCGTTCAGGACTGGAGTTTCTTACAGTCTACCTGAGCCTCCAATAACGAACTGGACTCCATATTAACTTATATATCAACTGTTCTATTGAACTTTCAATTGCCTAACGCACAGTATGACTGCACAACGATCCCTGCTACCCGTTATCACCCAAATGAGGATGGGCTCCATGTTGAGTCTGGTTCCTCTCAAGGTTTCTTCCTATCGTCATCTTTGGGATTTTCGGAGGGGTTTTCCACTAAATTATCCTCTGATCATTTTGATTCAGATACACATTTTTCAAATTTCATACACATTTTCATAATTTTCCTTTGATTGTGTAAAGCTGCTTTGCAACAATGACAATTTCTCACAATGGTTGTACTGAATGGGAAATCTATCTATATATTTTTTTTATTTATACTAGGGTGCAAAAAACTAATTTCTGTTGTAAAGTTGGACATGGTAGCCGACCTAGGGGTCATTTGAGGAACTGCATGTTTTGGCACTTTGGTTGTTGTTGGGCTTATTTTTCAGAACCAAAATTTCGCCCCTTGGTTTGAAAGATTACATGATTTTGCATCAGTCTGCACAGATTAACCGTCGCAAGTTGTGCCGATTTTGAAACGAACATGTAAGTAATTTGTCTGCACTCTATTTAGTTTGCACATTTACAGTCTATAAAAAACCGGAGGGAGAGCTGCCAGAGGGGCATACCACAACGTGAGGTAATAAAAGCGAGGATTATTTGAAATAGCCTGGCTTGATTTAGTGTTACAGGTCAGTCCAGGCTCAGGAGTTTCCATAAACAAAGTGACTTTCAGGCTCTGTTCATGCTTAATGTTAACATGCGTCCTGCGTGATTGGATTGTAAGAGGCCAGGAATGAATGGGGTATTAGTATTAGCATTGTGAATGTTAATGCGTCTTGCTCATTCACAGATAGCGGGAAAAACTAATCAGCTGCATTGTTCCCTTAGACGAAAAAATCTATACTCACTGCCGTTATGTTCACATTACAAGCTGCATCGTTCAGTTCCATTTTTTTTGTACATATTGGATTCTTTAATAATTACAGGTGATATGATATACATTACCTATTAGGCTAGCTTCTGAGGCTGGTAACTCTAAATGAACCTCTCCTCTGCAGCAGAGCTAAGTTTTGGTTCTTGCGATGGTCTTCATGAAAGCCAGCTTCATTATGGTGCTTGATGGGTTTTGCAGATGCATGTGAGAATACTGTTCTCGCAAGAACTATTCCAAAACTAGCTCACCTTCGTGTCTTAAAACAACGATTGACCTATGTTGTTTGTGCTTTCACTTAATTACCTAATGCCATATGTGTTATTATATAGTTTTGAAACTTCCATGTAGTTCACAAGTTGAGACTGTTCACAAGTTGGGCCGAGTGATAGAGCTCACTGCCTCTCATTCACGGATCAGGGATAGAGCAGTGGATAAAATGTCGGACTACTGATTGGAAGATCCCAGGTTTAAACTCCAGCACCACCAAGTTGCTATTGTTGGGCCCTTGAGCATGGCCCTTAACCCTTAGATCTATAATGAGATACAGTGTAAGTTGCTTTGGATAAAGGCGTCTGCCAAATGCTGTAGCTGTAAAAGTAATTCATTTAGCCACATGATTTCAACTTTCGAACCAGCCTGGAAGGTAACCGGAGACGAGCGAATAACCGAAATAGTAAACATGCCTGACAGGCTTTTGAGGTATCAATTTTCCCATGGTTTGTGGGCAGAGTTTATGTCTGTGGGTGGCAATGCGGAAATCTTATTCTGCATATACACTCGTTAGAGATGTATTTTTCTACAAATCGCAACAAATGTACTATTAAAAGAAAAAAAACATAAGGACAAGAGCTTTTCCATTAGCTCATGTTGAGGGTCATTAATGAGAAACCAAGCGTAGAACAAGTGTAAACCCTGCTAAACGGTCCTGACAGAGAAAAATGCATAAAGGTATAAAAGTCTGAGCTTCGGAATGTGGAATTAAGAGAGAGAGAGAGAGAGAGAGAGCTGTCTGCCAAGCTCTGTCAGGGAAGAGCTAAAAATAATTGAATGTTTAATAATAATGATTTACCTCAGGCTTTTGGTCAGTTCGGTCACACAGCTAGCAGAAGAGTAAATATTGAACACGGTTATAGAATAAAAAAAAACGAAACTTTTGGGGCAGCTCTTTTAATCAGCAGCTAATTAAAACGCTCACAGAGCGCACTAGTGGCATTAAGTAGGTGCTGAGTAGTTCTGTTTTTTTCAGAGAGTAAGAGGGGTGTGTTTGTAGTAACTCAGGGCGTTTTCACATTAGGCACGATGGATCTTTACCGTCCCCTCGAATCATTGCTCTCTGGGGCTGGGTATCGGTTGGGCTTTTACGATACCGGTTCCAGAACCGATACTTAAAAAAAAAACAGAGGCTCAAAAAATGGTGGATAATATTAAAGAATAGCATTTTATTAAAAACAAAAATTAATATAAGTTCAAAGGATACAAGTATAAGTAAGCCCACCACAAATATACATACAGCTCAACACCACCACAATAATTTAACACCAATAACAGCATTTATGACCATATTTGCCTTATCTCACAAAACATGCTACCTCTCCTAACTTCGCTAGTGTTCGTCTGACTAAGCGTGTTTAGCTTAGCGAGCTAACGCTACCGGCTGCCGTCAGAGCTGGTGTAATTACTGCATTCACGCGCATCAAGTCGGAATGTGAAAGCAACATGGACACTTGCGTTACTACAAAGCATAGTTGGATTTGTGTTATTAGAGCTTTCCGACACATGCATTTTCTCAGTCGTTTGTTGCTACGTTTATCTCGCCATCAATTTGGACTAAATTGCCTTTGCTGCTACAGCTCGTACATCTCCAGAACATCAGAGATCCATCTTCATGCTTCATAGCACGGATGGTGTACTTCTTATCAAATGCCTCGTTGACTCCTTTCCAAACATAGCATTATGATTGTGGCCGAAAAGTTCAGTTACGGTCTCATCACTCCAAATGATATGGTTCTAATATTCTCTGATTGGCATTTTTAAATCTTATTTGTATATA
>JAOVVB010000027.1:5161284-5183872 GCA_028570985.1 Heterobranchus longifilis | reverse complement strand
GCTTCACACACGTACATAAACACACACACAGACACACACACACAGCGTCTGTTATTTCCACTTTTTTTAAAGGTAAAGTGCAGGTTAATTTGTTTTATTTTTACGTTATATTTTGTGTTAATTATTTTTATGCATGTATTTTTTGGGGCTGTGGAACGAATAATTTGAGTTTCCATTATTTCTTATGGGAAAAATCACTTTGGTTTATGAGTGTTTTGAAATACGAGCATGCTTCCAGGACGAAATTATGCTCGTAATCCAAGGTTCCACTGTATTGAGCTTTTCTAATATTTTTCACATGAAGTCACACACTGCTGGTTTAAAAAAAAGTGATTGATAGGTTTTGGAGTCCATCGGTCACTGTAGTTTCTAGATCCATTCCGAAGTCAATTCTAAAACATTTGCACCGAGGGATTGAGAACTTTCACCTTACTGTTTGGAATTAGCGTTGAGTGATAAAATTAAATTGAAATGCTTTAACACTATTTTCAAAATGTTCCAGTTGAGATTGTTCAGTCGGTCAGGTCTCGGCTCAGCAACGTCATGTGGCAGTAAAATGAAGTCAGCTGACGACCTGAATGTACTGAATGACCAGGTTATCACATCTGTGGAGTTTTTCTTTCTTGGTGGCACGGCTATATAGTGCGAGAGTATTTCTCCGAGCATTTTCACACATAAATTGGCCCTCACATTGTGTGCCATATTGTACATATGATATATGAGATGGTCAAATTAAACATAAGCGTATGTGACTTTTGTTTTGGCCAGACAGTGTGCTAGAGACGCATTTCCACAAAAAAATTTGAAGTGTGAGTGCTTTACACCAGTAGAGGGCGCTGGTGAACAGCTGGTGAAGATTCGAGCATTAATTCCAATTGAAGTTCGGACGACAATAATAAAAGAAAGACACCAAGTTCTACATGGGATCTGAACATATCAGAGTTGGAACGGGTGTGCATGTGTCAAAAACCGTGTTGAATAAAGGTAATGAAAAGAGCATTGAGCAATCAGACTAATAATAATTCACTTCCTTTATTCCATCCTGAATGGAAGGGGTGGACAAATTACATAAATCCTGTGCTTGAGTAAAAGTAGAGATATTCTAGCTAAAATGATACTCAAGTGAAAGTAGAAGTCTTTGTGCCTTGAGAAAAAGTACAAAAAGTGCTTACCGTCAAATTTATTCAAGTATCAAAAGCCCTGATCCTGTATTGGCTCACTATAGTCTTTAAGGCGTAGTAAGAGACTCTCTCTCTCTCTGTCTCTGTTTTTAATTATTGTTGGTAACCATCTCCACTTCTGATTTCTAACACCTGATACATAATAGAGTTTTACAGACTCATGCAACTATGTATAATAGTCAGCAGGTGGTGATATTACTGCTTCAAATGCTACAGTACACACCACAGTGACTATGTAACGTAATACCATTGAGAAACATACTGAAGGAGGAAGTACAGATATTTGTTGTAGGATGTAGTGGAGGTAAAAGTAAAAAGTATCAATTAATAAAAATACTCAATTAAAGTACAGTAACGACTCGTATTTATAATTGTTAATTATTAATTATATTGTTATAAATGTTACTCACTCACTCACTCTCTCATTGTTTATACCACTTTATTCTGTATTCAGGGTCGCAGGGGCCCTGGAGCCTATCCCAGAATATTTAGGGCATGAGGCGGGGTACGCCCTGGAAAGGGTGCCAATCCATCGCAGGGCACACACACACTGTCACACACTGTCACACACTACTGGCAATTTGGGAACGCCATTTAGCCTAATCTGCAGGTCTTTGGACTGTGGGAGGAAACCGGAGTACCCGGAGGAAACCCACCAAGCACAGGGAGTACATGCAAACTCCATGCACACAGAGACAGGAATCGAACCTGGACCCCGGTGGTGCAAGGCGACAGTGCTAACCACTAAACCACTGTGCCATAATCATGTTAACCTTAGATCATCACCAAAAAATTCAGGCCCCTTTAAGGATGCATTAAGGATTGGAGATCATTTTATCCTGTCCTCACTCTCCTTTTGTGTCTGTCTGCCTTTGTTTAACGATGAACGATCTCCGTGCAATAGAGAGTATGTATGTGTGTTACTGTACCTCAGAAATCCTGGTATGACACTCAGCAGGACTGACTGTTTTGCGATTTTGTTGCATTTCGTCAGCGCTGTTTATTTCCACGTAAACACCAGCATGTGTTCTTCAGGCAGCATCACCCCCACTGTGGAGCTGAATGGATTGGCAATGAAGCGTGGAGAACCAGCTGTCTACAGACCCCTGGAACCCAAACCCCTCCACAACTACAGGGCCAACTACAACTTCAGAGGCATTTTCAATCAGAGGTGAGTACCGACTTGGACCGTGGAGAAATCCCGAGGTTACATTACAGAGTACACAGCTGCAGCATGGACGAAGCACCTGGATCGTGTTAGAAAAATCGCAGTCTGTTTTTTCTCTTTTTTTGGCAATAATAGAAAAAAATTGAAATATGTAATAATATATTAAATGTTAAAATATATAATTATGCAACATATTCAGCACGTACTTCAAAGAGATCATTAATATGAATAATAACAATATCATTAATTTGAATAGAGCATAGAGCCTAATATTGTCAAGCAGTTAACCCTGTGCATGTTAGGTTATAGTCCACTTATTTTAACCTGAAGCACTGCTTATTAAAAGACAGCTTTGATTTAGGTTTTTAAATCAGATTATTTAAGTAAAGTATCATCTGTATGACTGGACTTGTTATGTAGCAACATCATTTCCACTCCTGTCCACTAGGGAGCAGAAGAGCTCCACATATATTTAAACTTTGTTCATATCGTGCTCATGCTCAAGCATTTGTGTAATATTAAGATCGCATTAATAAAAAAATGTTTATTAACTGAGATACCTATATATATATATAAAGGGTGTTCAAGTCAAACCAGGACTTTTGATTGCGTAGAGTAACAGAACACAGTTGTTGTTGTTGGTCTTTCGGCTGCTCTTGTCGAGGGGTCGCCATCCAATCCACATAACAACTTGGCACAGTTTTTACGCCGGATGCCCTTTCTGGCGCAGCCCTTCCATTTTATCCGGGCTTGCATCCAGTGGCTGGGGTTTGGGCACTGGGTGGGAATCGAACCTGGGACTTTCGCATGGCAGGTGAGAAATCTACCACTGAGCCACCATTGCCCTCAATAACAGAACACAGTTATGAGAGTTAAAAAACTGCCTTTATTTCTCTATATAATCCCCTGCTACACTAATGCACTCATCCCAGCGTTTCACTAGTGCTTGGATACCATCAAGGTCGAAAGTTTTCTCAGTACGCCCAAGAAATTATCAGGATGCCCGCTTCAATTCTGAGACGCTAGCCTCCCAGGAACTCCTTTAATGGCCCAAACAGGTGGAAATGGCTTGGAGCGAGATCAGGACTGTACTCTGAGTTGAGTTCCTGTAATGTGGAAGTGGTGTTCATGAATGATCGTGTGTATTATCGTTCCCAGAAAGAGATGCGCAAGTTGGAAAACAAGTTATCCGTCGATTTATCAAGAATCAGACGTTTCACTCGGGGAGTGTTTGCCAGTGAGCTCCGCACCACCTCAGCTTTCTTTAAAGCATTTGCACCATTCAAACGTTTTACGCCTTCATTCATGAGAAATTTCATCACAAGTCCACGTTTGACTTAAATGCCCCTCGTTGAAGAAAAAAATTTAAAAGTCATATAACACAGTTATTCAAAATTGTCGTTTGATGCGTACTTGACAGAAAAATTTGTAAAAAAAAAAAAAAAAAGCGACTTGCTCGGAATAGATATCCTTAAACATTTCAAGCTAGAATAGTGGTTATAATGTCAAATAAACAAACATACATGTACATAAATCCATAAACACCAAATATACAGTTTACTGATCTTTGAGAACATCACTGGAATGAGCTAGCATTTTAGTACACATTCAAGTGCTACAAAGTTGGACAGTTGGGCCTCGAAGTGTCTGTTTGGAGCAAGTTTGTCTAGGACAAAAGACTGCATTTGGAGTCTGGGGGGGGGTGTTTTGTACATTTTTGGCTGAGCCGTCCCTTTAAATTGAATTCATATACATAATAGAGGACGTCAAAAGGAAATAATAGCCCTGCTGAATTATACAGGCGGTTATACTGTACACACACAAACACAGGCATACACATCGTCATCATGCAGCAGGGGAGAACCAGCACACAGGCTCATCTTGTTCCATCCTAAACGCTCAGGGAGACGCGTGGTTGTGTCTCCGCCGCGGATCTTTGGCACACAGCTTTACAAACAGTAAGACAGCCAGGAGCCAAGGCAAATCTGATCTCTGTAAGATTACATCATTCTGGAACAGACAGAGACAGGAGAAAGAAAATGAGAGAAAGGGACAGACAGACAAACCTGACAGACAGACAGGGAGGAAGAGAGGAACAATAAAGAGACAATGAAAGGAGGAAAAATGAAGATCAAAGATGAAAGAGGGACAGTAAAAGAAGAAAGGGGATACGACAAAAGGGTGGCGGGAGAGTGCACAGGTGAGGGGAAAGGAGAGAAAGGGAAAATAGACAGACGGAAAGAGTGAGACGGAGAGAGGCTGGAAAGGGGTGAGAGATGGACAGGAAAGGGGACAGAGACTGGGATGTAAAGAACAAAAGTTAGACATGGAGTGAGTGAAGGAAAAGAAGAATAAAAAGAGGAAGAGAGACAGATAGATGAGTAGAAATAAGTAGGAAAGAAGGTCAATAAAAAGGAAGGAAATAAAGACATGGAGAAGGACAGATGTAAATGCAGAGAGAGATATGTATACTGAAATGTGGAGAGAGACAGGAAGAGCAAGTGTGACAGATATGCAGAAAGGGGAAGAAAGAGAGAGTAGAGATAGAAAGAAATTAGAAGACATGCACATTCAGACAGAAAAGTGAGCGAGACAAAGAACGAAACAAAAAAATGGGAAAAAGACAAATCTAGGGAGACAGACAATAAGTGTGGGAGAGAGAAAGATACAGAAACTAGACTGATGGACTAACTGGAAGGGTGAGAGAGAGTCAGGGAAGGGCTGAAAGGCAGAAGAAAGAAGACAGAGAATGAAGATGGGAAATGGTAAAGAAGGAGGGCCAGACAGGCATGGAGAAAGACAAGTTGCCATGGTGATATTATATAGTTAGAATGATTAAACTCCTCACCACAACCGAGATCGATCAGGGAAGGCAGTGTCTGTCACCCGGTTCATTATTTACTCCATACTTATCCCTTAAAGTGTCTCATCTGGGGAAAAGCCGACATACTTCTGTATGTATGTGTAACTGTGTAAAAAAATGTGGTTGCTGAAAGTGTGTGTGTGTAATAAATTATATTATATATTATATATAAGTTATAAGTGTGTATAAGGCAGTGACCATCATCATCATCATCATCATCATGACTGCATTTTCTCCTCTATTAGCAGAGCGACATTTGTGCTGGTATATAAAAATGCGTATAATTGATTTTATGTGTTTCACATAATGGATATCATTTAAGTAAAACTATATATATTTTTAAAAGTGTATGGCTGTGTGATATCACAAACATTGATTCTGATAAACTATGGATCATTTTTTTATTTTTTTATTTATTATTTTTTATTGAGCAAACATCATTTAGAAAAAAATATCAAGACAATTGCTGAATGAAGAATATTATTTTTATACAAAAACAGAGCAAGAAAAAAAAATCATCCAAACCCAGAGCACAAAACTCATTCAAGATCTCATTCAAAAATACACTCATACACACCCCACACCCTGTGGCTTAGATGGATGATGTGTGTATCAGACGGGTCATACATACATTCCGATGCATGACCTAGGTCAAATATTTAATCACGCAATACCTGTAAATTCCTAAAATAAGAAATAACCGGTTGCTGTTTGTAAAAGAACAAATCAGTTGATAAAAAAAAAAAAAAAGATTACTTACTCTCCTGGGTTTTTGTTTAATAGCCATTTAAGTATTAAACATTATGGTAAACTATGTTAGGTACACCCTGGACGTGGTGGCAACTCATCGCCGGGCACACACACACACACACACACACACACACACACACTATGGGCAATTTGGGTGCAGATTTGCAGATTAACGTGCAGATTTGGTCAATTAGTTTAATCTGCATGTCTTTGGACTGTGGGAGGAAACCCAGAACATGCAAACTCCATACACATGGAGACGGGAATCGAACCCAGACCCCGGAGGTAACAGTGCTAACCACTTAGCCACTGTGCCACCCATTTGGAGTCTAAAATTAAAAGTAGATAAATTCTGTATTTTTTTATATGTACTTATACAAAAGGATGTATGTCTGTGTATGAAAATGGCTGTAATTCCTGAATGGTTAACGCCACACTTTTGTCAAACTCGAATTAAAGCTGAAAGTCTTGACTTTGTTGACATTTTGAGTGTTTCGTTTCAAATCCAGGTTTAAAAATGGTTAGAAAACCATTTGTGCTTCTCAATTGTGTGCTTCTTTCAAGTCATATATGTTAATAATTTCATTATTTATTCATTTATTCATGCATTTATTTAAAACAGGATGTAGCTGTACTGGAGACGTGAATCGAACCTGGCTGATTCCCGTCTCCAGTACTGTTTTTACCCAACACTCCCTATTTTTAATTTTTTTTACGTTAACATCTTTGTTAATTTGACTAAAATCAGAAGGATGAAGTGGTAACATGGCACTACGACCCCCAGCGAGTCCTGGTCACTGACTGTGCGTATGAAGAGAGAGAGAGAGACTGTGTAAAGGCATATGCTTACTGCATGGTGTAAATATATATAGCATAGTATGATATAGTTTAGCAAAGTGTAATGAAATAAAAAAGTCCAATGGTAGTGGATTAACCCAGGGAAAGTCCTTCAAACAAACCAAAATTCCAAAAGGGAGCTAATAAGGAACCCCTCTGGTCCAGACTGGATAGTGGGACTAATAACGTCAGGGAATCGATTGCAGTTGTGGTTTCATTGCTTCCTGACACTGCTCGACTTCCTGGGCTGTTGCGTCAGCGCCGCCGTTTACGCCTGGAACAATAACGAGGGAAACCGCCACGTTGAAAATGATGATATTTCCTGCTCTGATACAGAGCAGAGAGAAACATGCTAACGGGGAAGACCTGAACCGCAGTGCTGTTTCCTTATCATAAAGTCATCATTAGCAATATTGAATGTAATGCTTTAGCATGCATGATTCAGTGTCCATGACCTTTTGTAGGTGGTGATAGTCTGTTGAATATCCGTGGAATGCTTGTGGATACAGTGGGACTGTAAGAATGTGATAACTAATATGTGAACGTGAATTCTGATGGTCATGTTGAAATCAGTCTTTAACTTGTCACGAGGAGGGACAGGAGAATGTTTAGCTACAATAGAAGTTACACTTTAATATACACTTTAATATCAAAAGATAATGGACAGTGACATCACATTAACATAAAAAAATAAGAGAATAATTAGTGAATAGGTCACAGTCAGGAGACTGCGATGTCCGCTCCAGGACCCTCACTTTTTCCCAGTAAAGCCACTGAAAAGTCGCCTCGGCCTTGTGTTTTGGTCCATTCCATCATCGTTCATGTTGGAATGTCCCAGTGCATCCAGATGCAAATTGGTCTCCAGTATTTTTGATCACATGCTACGTTTATCTCGCCATCAATTTTGACTAAATTCAGAGAACAACAGGGATCCATCTTCATGCTTCATAGCACGGATGGTGTACTTCTCATCAAATGCCTTGTTGACTCCTTTCCAAACATAGCATTATGTTTGTGGTCAAAAAGTTCAGTTACGGTCTCATCACTCCAAATGATTTTGTTCTAATTTCCTAGTTTGAACACTAATGATTGGCATTTTTTAAATCGTTAGATATATTCTTTTATTCTTTTCCTGATTTATAAAGTTTAAATAAGAATTTTCTTTAAGATCTGTTGACAGTTTTTTTTCCCTTCGCCATGGCTAAGTATTCGGCCAAGTCAGTACAGCCATGGAGAAAATGTGATTGGGTTTCTGAACAGCTCATTGGCTGTTTATACACAGACCCTAATTACGCTCAAATAAGTCCCAGGTGTGGAAACTTAACCTTAATAGCCGTATAAACTTATGTCTGTCAGCTTGTGTGTATGCTAACAGGCCAAGCATTCAAAGGTATTTAAACTTAAGGTCAAGGCCATTTAAGTAATTCCAGTTATTATTTTGTATTTAAAAAGGGGCTTTCTAAAGTATGTAATGATAACTGGATTCACCTCACTATTAAAAATAATTTTTTATCCAACACACCCAGGAGATTTACCTTTTCTTAAATACTCAGACCAGTCCATCTGGCACCAGCAATCATACCCTGAATGAAGTTACAGAGATCACACTTTATATCTCTTTCTATGTTTTTGTGAACATAAGCTCAAGTCTGGTATCTGCATGATTTTTATGCATTGCGCTGCTACTGCAAAATTGCCTGATTTGATAACTGCACAAATCAGCAGGTGTATAGGCGTTCCTATTAAAGTTTATGACTTTCAGCCAGGTAGTACTTCAACTTTTTAATGATCCATTTAATGGCAAGGGCCTCCTGCTCCACTACTGCTCCACATCTACTCACATACAGGACAGAATTTTCTCTGCAGAAGTCTTGAGACAGCATAGTCTCAGGGACGTGCCAGTGTGAACTATGAAGAAGCATTAGAAGTCAAGATGCCTTAGAACTGGCAAAACTCATGTGTGATCCCTTAGTTTTTCCCGCACACGTGGTCCAGCTGGTAGTTCTGGTTCCAGTCCTGGTTAGTTCACAATCAACCCGTGACATTTCTCTTGCTGTTTAAGTTGGGTAGGAGGGCAGGTTTCATTGAAATTTGTACACAAACTCAGCCAGTTCCTGTTGCTAAACAAGGTTGAGGACTACATCTTTGCAGATCATATTGTCAGTCCCAAATCTTGAGTGCTGAGACAATGGACAATCCATTTTTTCAAGAGAAATTAATTATATTGATAGCAGGTTTAGTGCATCTGATGGTTGCAGGCAGTAGTTCACTCTATTTAGGTTCACTCCATCCAGGCCTCCTTAGCCACATAGAGCAATCCTTATAGCTGCCTCCCAAAGTGGACTTCGAGGGGGGTGAATCAGGTTGATACCTAGAAGTATTGTCCCTCCTCATTGAATATTCATTTCAGAATCCATTTCAGGGCCTGGCTGAAGCGTTCCACCTAGCTGTTGAGGACCTGCTTTGGTCTGTCCTTGGGTAGACAGCAGGGCCAATTCTTGGTTGATGCTTAACAATGTTATCTTGTGGAGAGGGCTATTCTCTTGGTAGCAAGTGGCATGTTCTAGGTGGACACAAGGTCCATGCCTATTTGCTTAATGAGCACCCTTGTGCGTCCCAGGGATCAACAGGGACGGTGCTTATTGAAGCTTTTCCATTTGGTCCCCAGTGAAGGCCAGTGGAACGAGTCACTGATCTTTATACTAGGTTGGTAATACACTATGCATTTTTTAACAATGATATATGAGGATGGCCATGCTAAGTTGATCCCAGATCAGTTGGTCACTGTTATTTTATTCCTGGCCAGGCACAGAGAGCAAGAAATGAATGGTCTGAGTGCCATCACCTTCAGCTCCCCTGCCAACATTATCCTCTGGGACAGGTAGGTTTAGTGGGGCTTGGCTGGTTGCTATGGCTGCCATTGACAATGCTAAGCTTTTAGAACCTTTAGGAACTTCATTTAGGAACCATCTCTCAATTCATCCAGCTGATCCTCTGTGGCGGTTCCAGGGTCGTGATAATGTTGCGAAGGTCAGTGAGTTCCAGAGGTGGCACCTCTCTGGTCTTTCCCCAGCGGAGACTTGGGGAGTGTCAATGGCATCGCTGTCTGTATGCCTTATAGAGAGACAGAGTCAGCAAACACTTTACACACTTAAGATGTATTACACAGCCTATTTTGACCAATATAAAGTAAAGTACTACTCTAAACTATTTGAAAAGTATTTGAAGGCATTTGTTTTAACTCCTATTTGTGTGAGCAGCCAAGTTGACCTGGTTTCATCCACTTAACTGGGTGTTGAGAAGACATTTCCTGACTTACTGAGTAGGATTATCAGATCGAATGGTTTTTTTATTTTTATTTTTCCCACTAGCTAGGCTAAATCACTTATTATCTATCAAGTGGTAGTAAACAATAAGTGATTATTGCTATTTCAATGTAAAATTAAGCAAACTTTGTTGCCATAGTCTTTAAGCAAAATGTGTTAATATTTATGAAATCGATGGAGAACATTTTTAAAGGATTGACATACTTGCAGTGTGACTAGATGAAAGAATGTCTAGGTGACTAACTGAAAGGGAGCTAGCTACCAGACTAGCTGTGAAGAAACAGACCATAAAAATTTTTAAAAATCTTTTTAGTTATGTGTTCAGTTGGAACAGCATCAGCTGGTTTCATCATTTGAGGGCGTGCGTGTGTTTCCACACAGCTGTGCATGATTATCGTTTTTTGCGAATCATCACCAGCTCATATTTGTATCAAAGGCTACATCACTGATCGTGATTTCCTTCTTCATTCTTATCTTGTTGATTTAGTGAGTAGTTGTGGTGTCCAAATATTTCTTGTTGAAGTCAAACAGAGAAAATAACATGGCATCACAGGCGATCTGTATTTATGGAAATAGTGAGATGAACAGGTGTAAAAGTGCCAATCACGAAAGTATGTTGTTGAATTGATAAGCTGAATAGAAGTGATACACCTCCATGGTATTTTTTAAATAATAACATTTAAATACAGATCTCATTCAAGAAACCTCTCAAAACTGCTTTCCATGTTTCCGGGTGTAGATTTAGATTCCCAAAGACAGGGGCATGGAAAGCTTCCTGAGGCTTACTGCTTTTTGATTTTATTTTTCAGTACCACTGTCTAGATTCGAAAACTGAATAGTGTTAACATTATAGTATAGGTCAGTAAAATTAAGCCGGTTTTATCCAACCTTTACTTTAAGTCTGGCTTATGCTAAATAATTTTAAGACAAAAACCACATATTTGAAAGAAGTGATTTGAGATTGTTGGTCTTAGCAGGTGTAATGTGGAAATGGTTGATTTAGTGCCGTCAAGAATGAAAAAAAAAAAGAAAGATTTATTGATATTGTTTTAGTTTGAAATGCAAAATGATGCAAGAACGAATACTGCTGCCAGAAGATAATATCTAACTATTTTTATTTCAGATTTCGCCATTATAAAATATTGTCATAGCACTCTTATCTTTATATCTTCCATATTACCAGTGAGTCAGGATGCAGCTGTAGTTTAATGTCAGTGTTTTCTGAGATTGTTTAGTCTGTTTTAGTTTAAGCGTAGACACATTAAGAAAGCATTTTTTTTTTTTAATAAACACAGTACTTATGAATCTAATGGACAGTTCAGCAGATAGTGTATGCTAATAGGATTACATGTTTAAATTTACTCTGGACATGTTATGATTAATATTTCACTCAAACTTGACTACATTACTGAAAAAAGTCTAAGTTTCTACCAGGGTTGCCAGATTTTTTTTCCTTCTTCAGAATGAAATTGCTCAAATTCTTTATTCTGGCGTTATGTAATCTTGAATATAATCTAAGCTATACAATTTATTGTTAGGCCACATGTTGAAATGTTTTTAAGTCAGTCCAGAAAGTCGATCCAATTTAACAACCATGGTTCTAACTGGTGAGCAAATTCATTGTACAATATTTCGGGCAGACGCAAATGATGATACTTTGGAACTGGCGGAATTGGTTTATGGGAATGGGTCGGATTGTGGTTAGAACTCCTCCGGTGGTGGGTAAGGGGGTGGATATTGCAAAAGATTTGCTCATACCTCTATTTAAGCTGAGGAAAGATATTTCAGTAATGTCATTTTAGTTAAATGCATTATTCATCCGTTTTCAGTAAATGCTTTTTCTGGCTTAGGTTCAAAGCAGATTTGGAGCTTGATCTGGGCTCATTGGGTGTTAGCAAAGTGACATCCCTCCAAACTGCCAAACTTTAAATGGTCTAAAATGTATTAATTCCTTAAAATTTTATCACAGAAAATGGAAACCGTTCTCTGCTTCTGCTGATACTTCAATTTTGGTCAGCGTATCACTACTTCTTTTGAGTTTATGGGCAGTTGGTATACAATTGATTGTTTGGCCACATGTTGAAATGTTTTTAAGTCAGTCCAGAAAGTCGATCCAATTTAACACCCATGATTCTAAGTGGTGAACAAATTCATTGTGCAATACCGCCACCTACTGGACTGGAGTTTGGAGCAGAAGATTGGCTGGGAAAAAAGATCATTCTTTTGTATAAGACATTTGAACAACCAGCAACACGTTCAGTGTTTATTAAATACTTTTAGTAGTTTTTCATTTTTCAAAACCTGCAAGAAATATAGCTGCTCGTGACAAATCCGATGAATATTAGTGTTCAAGAATTTAATCACATGGAAAATTGCAGTCCCCAAAAATCAATCAAATGGTATCGAATCAACGGTCTACTCACGATTCACAGCTCTGGTTATAGCTTTCCTGTTTGCCATGGAGTATTACAGACCTTTAAAAATATATATATAAATTATTAATACAGCTGCCTATCTGCCTTTACAAGCATGGCCATACATCCCATTAAATGCCTGAAATTATGGAAACAGCACATGGTGTGTCATTATGAGGGAAGCAATAGCGCTGAGCAGAAGGGTCATTTCTTTAGAGGGTAAACACTCAGTGCTCTGATTAAAAAGCAGAGGTCACCCCTAGTGTCTCGTATGTGTTTAAAGCCATAACACCAGAGGAATTTCAATTTCCCAAGCTCATTTAAGTGTCAGGAAGCCCGGATGTTCTGTACTGCGGTCAGCTGAAGCAGAGCTGGGTAAAAGCATATGGGGTGGTTATAAAGCACACTTGCCTCGCACAACCTGGAAATCCTTTATATTATTATCCGAATCACTTGCACCTTTTAGTCTACAAAATCCAAAGACTTTATCTTGAGACAGTGTATGAGATACTCAACAATGAAAAAATCTGTTTGAGGTGTGTGTTTGATAATAGTAGAGTGCTTCTTCACTAAGCATCATTCTTGTAACTCCAATACAAAAGCAATGAAATGTAATGTATGTCGTTTCTTTGATTGTTCAAAAGCTTTCATCTCCAGAATGCACTAAAAAAATTTAAATTTATGAACCAAGCACAGAAAGTTCTGTTTTTAATAAATTATAGAGTTGAATTTTGGCTGCATTGACCATACATATAAGTTCAGCATGTGTTGAATGCATCAAAACCTACAGTTAGCCGTTAAGAATCCTGCGTTTCTGCGGTTTTATGCCGTTACATATTTGTGGCTAGATTCTCTTTGTGAGATGTGCTTTAAGAGCAGAATGCTTAACATATGGAGTAACACTATGATTCATGTCACATTATTTTATTTGGAGGAGTTTGCTGAATACACTGTAAATATGTTATCATTGTAAGTGCTTTACTGGTCACTCCCTGAGCAGTTCCAGCTCTTTGAAAATGCATTATTCCCATTATTCCACCGCTGCTTCCTCCATTCGGATTGATAGTAACATGTAATTTTTACTACAGTGAGACAAAAAAAAACAAAAACAAGAATTTCACTTAAATAATCTAGGGTCAACAATAAAACAAAATGTTATTTAACAAAAAAAAGTGATCTTTAATATTTTTTTAATTCATAGAAGGAATCATAATTTTGTAACAGTCTTCCACTACATGAAAGTAGTAATTTTTATTTACTTCTCCAGTTTAGCAGTATTATATTAAATAAATAAAAAATGAACCATTAACCCAGCAAGCTGACAGATGATGAACTGGGTTGTGGCCTAAGTTAGCTAACTGACCTGATTTTACTAACAGGATGCACTTTAAAGATCCCGTATTTTGCTATTTTTAAGATGTTAGCATAGGTTCCTTTTTATTTCACCACTCTGCCCCACCAGGAGGGCTGAACTGAGCTGAGCTAGTCAGCAGGCAAGGAAGGGACTCTTTATTTAGAAGGTCACTTAGAAGAAAATTTATTTGGCTTTTTTAAACCCAGGCCAATAATAAAAAAAAAAAAGGTACAAGACAAAACTTAGGCCATGTTGATTCTCGCATGTTTGTGTGTTCCCACATTTAAAAATGACAGAAAGTTTAATTTTACATATTAGTTATCCTGTAAATGCTGGTAACATTGTTCTTGAACCTCCAGCGTCAAGGGTTAAATTCCTGCCTCTGGATGCCTTTGGATCTTATCTGTGACTGGATTCAATTGCTTTTTACACTGTATGACGATTTGCTGTGATCTATAAATCATGCAAAATTTTATCAGAATTTTTTATTTACTACAATCTGAGCAAGGTGGTATTGGGAATAATGGCCCACCCGGGCCACCCATAATTGCCCACCTAGCCCGTCATTTTCTGTTAAAGAATGCTGCTATTGGATGGTTGGATGGAAGGTTAGTGGTTGTAAATTGTGTCTCCATTTTTATTTAAACCAGTATATTGATTGGTATATCAAAAAATAAAATAAACATGAAATATACACATAATTTGGTTGCTGCTGAACACCTTTTTTCCCCACTTGTTATGTTTGTCAGAACTGGGGGTTGGAAAATTTTTTTAATTTGTGTGAAATTCCTTATATTGTCTAATGTATGGGTCAAAAAAAGTTTGTTTTTTTAATTTCCAGTCGAAATTTCACTGCCGCAAAGGACTGTTCAATGTTAGTTCCTTTAAGGCCACATTTGACAAATGATGGCGATATTGTCTGTATTTTTTATGTATATGAACAATCTGAGAAATGATGTAGAAATGCTAAAAAGTTATAGTTGAAGCCATTGTCTCAGAATAGAAAAGTTTGGAAATCTGCTTTCCGATCCGTAGATAATAGTAGACTCTCTGTAGATTATGAATTATTCTAGATTATTAGAGGATTCTTTTTTACTTGTACTTTGCTCAAAAGTACAGAAAAAAAAAGTACTTTTACTTAGCAACATTTCTGCATGGCATTGCGTTACATAACCACAATGGTGTGTAGTATTTGGAGCAGGAATTTCCCCACCTGCTGACTGTTATGTGTATGACTGGCCTATTACACATAACGTAACAGGTGCTTGAAATCAGAAGCAGAGCTCGTTGCAGACAGCGATTAAAAACACCGTGTTCACAGAGTGTGTGTGAGGGAGAGAGAGCGATTTTGTACTATGGAAAAGACTACTGTGAACTAATACAGACCCTGGACTTTAAATACTTAAGCAAATTTGAATGAGCCTCTGTACTTTCCCTCAAGTACCAAAGTGAATGAAGGACTTCTACTTTTACTTAAGTAATATTTGTCCTAGGGAATCTCTACTTTTATTTAAGTCTAGGATTTGTCTGCTTTTTCTTCCACCTGTGTTTATTCTGTTTATTTGTGACCTAAAATGTTCACCATTGAACTGTTGAGAGGCCGAATGTGTTATTTTTGCTTTCACTTGTGGGCAAGAAAGGTGCGACAGTGTTAAACTACTGTACTGCACCTGCAATATGCTTACAGCCTGATGCTTTTATATGTGACACTTTGATCCTACAGTGTAAATGTCATTTCATTATGGAGGTTTTAAATAATAGCTTTTTCTTTTTTCTTTTTTAATTCACCTTATAAGTAGCTTCAATGAAGTTTAGTCTTCAAAAGCTCTTTGATGATCAAGATACGGAATCCTTCTCCATATCTGCTTTTCATGAAATGCCACATAAATCCCACCTTCGTGCAAATGATATTAAACAGACTGTACTCCTTTTATAACAGTAAAAGTATGAGATTGGGATACAAGCCCATATAAATACTAATAATGCTTATATAATATTTTGTTTAACCAACTGTAAGATTTGCACTGTAAATGATTTTTGGAGTTGGAGCTTAACTACAGCTACACGATCAGGACAAACACTAAACTAGATAACAGCAGTGTTTAAGGCAGCGTGAACATTATGGAATACAAATATTTTGTTGTATGTTTCAGGAATTTTAATGTGCGTGTGTGTGTGTGTGTGTGTGTATTTGGCGCTTCTCCCATTACTCCTGTTAGGTGTTCCCACTTTGGCTCGCGTTCCTTTTTAATTCAGACCAGACGGCCCTGTGTATGTGCCTGCGTGCGGGTGTGTGCGCGTGTGTGTGTGTTAGCAGTTCCTTTCCCACGCTGCGGCACCTGTATTCACCCACCCTGACACTTGAATCCATCCCCCAACCGCCCAACCCCCCTGAAATGAGGCGCCCCATGGAATTCTGGGAGTGAACTGCAGCATCACTATGCTTTGAAATGTGAAGAATATGCAAAATTCATAAGGTTTCTGAGAAAAAAAAGAAGTTTATTTTAAAGATCTTTTAAAAGTCACGTCTGTCAGTACATGTTCGCAGCCCTCTTCCTGGAGGACCTCAGAGTTGCGACTGTAGTCATAAGCCATAAGTGTCTTGCAGATCTACCACCACTACTCTTGCTAAGACTGTTATAAATATCGCTATTATATGTTACTGCTTTTATTACTTCTGTTGTTAGAACTAGAAAAAACTACTGTACTACAACCACCACTACAGCGATTACTACTAGGTCCACTATAACCATTAGTGTTACTTTCACTACTGATATTAATAAGAATGCTATTACTGGGCCTGCTGTTAACCTCTCACAGCCGGAGGCCTAGAGAGAGCTGATTGGCCGAGCTCTCTCGGGGGGAGGGATGAGAGGTACTAGTGCTCCCACATTAATGACGGCTCTACAAGCCAATCAGGGGCGTCTGTGAGCTCGCGCAGGCGAAGGGAGCGGATAGCGTAGAAGCTTAATGTGGGAGCCTCCAGTGACTGGGTGGAATTGGACTCTAATAAATTAGGGGAGAAAATCGGGAAATTAGGAATAAGGGGGATAAATAAAATTAAAAAAAGAATGCTATTACTACTGTTACTTCTACTAAACTCATCACTACCAACAGAGCTATTAGTACTACTGTTATATTCACTACTTTTACTGCTACTATTATTAATACTGTCAGTATTACTGCTTATTTTACTACTACTGCTATCGCCGCCAATTACTATTGCTATTGGTAATACGTTTATCACTGCTGTTATTTCTATAACTACTGTTATTAGAACAACCATTAGTTACTGCTACTTTCATTACTCATATTAATAAGAAATCTATTACTAATACTGTCATTAAAACGATTAATTTTACTACGATCACCATTGTTATTGCTAATACCATTAATACAATTACTACTTCTTCAACTACAACTATAAGTACTACTGCAACTTTCACTACTTTTACTGCAAATATTATTAATATTGTCAGTATTACTGCTGCTTCCACTACTACTAACGCTAATGTAGCTATATTTACTAACACTACTACTACTACTATCAAACTTTCTTTACACTTCCATTATTTCTACTACTACTAATAACAACATAGCTATTGATAATACTTTTATCAGTACTACTTCTATAACTACCAGTTCTGTTAATACCTTAACCACTACTGCTATACCTACTACAACCATTACTTACAGTACTGCTACTTTCATTGCTCATGCTCATAAGAATTTTATTACTGTTGCTACTAATGCTATCACTACTACCACCACTGTAGTTGCTAATACTGTTAATATTATCACTACTACTAATACCATAACCATTGCTCCTAGATCCACTTCAACTATTAATACTACTGTAACTTTCGCTACTTTTACTGCTAGTATTATTAATACTATTAGTATGTCCCCTTATTCTACTACTATTAATGTAGCTGTAGCTACTGTACTAACACAGTTATACTTTTATTATTGCTCCTGCTAATAATAACACAACTGTTACTATTGCGAAAACTTTTAGCAGTCCTACTTCTGTAACTACTACAACTGTTAATACCTTAACCACCACTACTATGAGTACTTCAATCATTAATTGCTGATACTTTTTAATATTTTACTACCACCACCACTGTTATTGCTAATACTGTTAATACTATAACTACATTTACATTTAGTTATTTGGCAGACTACTACTAATACCATAATCGTAACTGCTACCACCACTACAACCATTAGTAAAACTACTTTAATTGCTACTATACATAATACTACGATATATTACTTATTCTACTACTACTAATTCTACCACTACGATTGCTAATACTGCCCCCCCCCGCCCCCCCAGAAAATTTTATTACTACAATTATTATGACCACTACTAGTATTGTTGTTAATATAACCTTTGATTACGACAATTTAAAAATAAATAAATACTTGTTAAACGAGCAGGTCTTGATATACGAGTAGTACACATGGCCTTTGTCTGCCGAGCGCCACGTGATCACAACTGAGCCAATGGTTCTTCTCTCTCTCACACTGTGGGATTGTCGGTAATCGTCTTCCGTGCTCAGTGCGTGTACATCACTTGTATAGTCTATGAGTGCGTGTACTGTTTAATATAACATTGTGGCCACGCGTGTGCGCGCACATAAAGCATTTTTTTTAAATTTTGTGTTCAGTGATTGCTACACAGTAGCCCCCATCCTCCTCTCTTTCATCTTACTTCAGCTACAATTCTTTGCAAAGGAAAAGTGCAGGTTCATTTTTTTTTCTTTTACTTTGTATTTTGTATTAACTATTTCATATGAATAATTTTGGGTGGAGGAATGAATCATCTGAGTTTCCATTATTTCTTATTGGGGAAATTCACTTTGATATACGAGTGCTTTAATATACAAAGCACTTGTATATCAAACGTACTTCTAGAACGAATTATGCTTGCAATCCAAGGTTTAACTGTACAGTTAATACTACTACTACTACTGTTGTTACTTCTGCTTCTACTTTTAATAACATCACCACCACAAATGCAATCATTAATACCACCACCTTCATTACTGCAATTAATTAGAACCCAATCACTGTTGCTTATTTTACTAAAAGTACTACTGCTGTTACTTCCTACACTACAATTACAATCCCTAGTACTACTGCTACTGTACTTTCACTGCTATTATTAACAGTAGCAATACCACACCTTAACTAAAACCACTATTGTTTTTACTATTATATATAATTTAAAATTAATGGTTGTGCTCCTGCTACAGTAACATTAACTATTCTTTCTACTACAAGTACTAGTACTACTAGTACTTACTATTAGTCTACTACTAATACTAGTACTACTATTAATCTCCAGTACTACCACTCCTACAACCAATAGTACTCCTGATGCTTTCACTAATTTTTCAGCTGCTAATCTTAACACTGCTACTATTACTATAAATACTGTAAATACTTGTACCAAAAGAGCTGAGCTGAGTTGTTCTATAATTATTTTTTTATTTGACAAAACTTGCAAAGTAAGTGCGTCCAGCGTCTGTTTTCCTGTGTACTGGTTGTTCTCAGAGGCTGTTATGTTTCTCGGCCCATCAGATCGCCGCCAGTTACTTCACGATCTGCTTTTTCTTTTCAGGATGTTCATAATTATTCTGGAATT
The DNA here is from genome assembly GCA_028570985.1 of Heterobranchus longifilis. Lineage (NCBI taxonomy): Eukaryota > Metazoa > Chordata > Actinopteri > Siluriformes > Clariidae > Heterobranchus > Heterobranchus longifilis. The sequence goes on along the minus strand of JAOVVB010000027.1, from coordinate 5,164,323 downwards.
GTTTTCTGCATTTCATTACTGCATGTGTGTAATTCCTGTTTTATTATTATTCCTTGGTGGTTTCTGCACATGCCCCGAGCTTAACTTTGCCCAGATGGCTTCCATCAGAATTAAATCTGAGCTCACAATGAAGCCGGAAGTTCAGTAACAGAAGAACCTACACAGCTGGGATATTTATGAAATCGAACATTTTGGAATTCAGGTACAGCGGGGTCTAGATAACTAGATACCAAAGCAACACTTTGGCCAAAAAACTAATGTACACAATGACCCCCTTACCCTAAATGTAGTTGAACTGCTAGGACATATTTGGTTTGTCAGAGAGCTAATTCCTACTTATCAACTTGGCTCTGCATTTTCATTGGCTGTTCAGGGAATCGGATCGGAGTCATTGACTCGTGTGTACTACCAGACCACAGATTTTCTTTTTACAAATCTGATAGAAAAAAAATGTTCGATATGCTCCAATCTGCTTTGGAACTCGAACTGGCTTTCCAGAAACCCAGATGTAGATTTGGATCCCTAATGACCAAGCCAGAGGTCACACTAGCAAAGGGTAAACTCCTTAAGAAAGGAGCCTGGAGAGAATCTCAAAGTTCCAAAGAGACTTAAAAGAGGACCCATCTTGTTCTGGGTGATTTATAAATCATTCAATCATGCATTGATGTTTTTCTTGGTATAAATCAAATCCCTTCTTCTTGGAGCCTTTTTTCTTGTTTTTGGCTTATGAGTATATGACAAACTTTTATGCTGTCTATCTGTAAGAAAAAACAGTCCTGTTTCTCATCCGCTGTGTCGTTGGTGGTTGTTGATGCATTTTACATGGACACTAATATTCTTCTCATGATCTAAATAATTGCCCAATCAGAAAAAAAATCCATCTAAACACTTGAGCAGTATGGCCAGAAAAGAATGAATTTTTCATCAGGATGAGAACTGGTGTCATTGTTTGATGATCCATTCAATAGGTATATATTCGACATCTAAATATTTGACCTGGTTGGTTCTATCTTGTTGGCGTACATAGGGGATGTAGGGCATGTTTGCCCCATGTCGGGGTTACATTAGCTAACTCAGTGAGAACTCTCTCTCACTTATTATTTCAAATTTTCATCCTCTCGGTCTTCAGTGGAGGAAAGATCAAATATTAGATCGCCATTTTACATACATCTAACCAATCTTAGATGAGACTGAATACTTGTAACCAATCATAACGCGGGAGGCAGGGTTTATCGGAAAAGATGGCAAGCTGAACCTACAGTAACTGCAAAGAAATACTACTTCTGGTAGATTAACTGCTTCATGGTAGGCTTTGCGAATGTCAAAAAAGATGTACCGTGGTTAAATGATTTGAGCACTTAACAGTACATTTTATGATCTTTAATCAGTGATTTCAAATAGAAAAAAATATTTTTTACATAGCTATTATATAATTTCTTCGATATCATTTGTGCGTTTTCTCGCAATTTTGAGAAATATTTTTTTGTTTGTACGCCTTTCCAAGATCCTCATTAACATGGTTTCCCAATGTGATTGGTTGAATGTTTAAAATATTTATCTAGAATCATTACTGCAACCAGAAAATTAACTCATTTACTTCTGTAAATGATTCAAACAGATCAAACATATATACATATCAAAAAAATATTCCTGTTCGTTTCAGGTTACTGTTTTAAGCTAATGTTTTAAAGCTGTTTGAAAGAATAATGGACCATGTTAAAGGCATTCCGATCTGCGCCTTCAACGTGAATTTCTGCTTGTCTTCCTCTTGAATGTTTACTACAGCACTTAACATGAGTGTCAAACATTCGGAGCATTCTAAACTGCCTTCTCGGGAAAATCGAATTGTTGATACAGTGGTTAATAAGCATTAAAGTAAACTTAAATAAAATAACTTTTTTATCTAGTCAAGCTCTACACGGGCGGATTTTTGTTTCGGATTGCTTAACTAGTGTTAGAGTGCTAAGCGTGTGATTTTGGAGTGTGAATGAGTTGCAGTGGGGGGTGCATGGGATCAGGGCGCTGACCCCGGATCAGTCTGTGTCAGTCTTCATAAAGGACGGACACACTCCTAAATCTGGGCTGTGAAGAACCGTCTGACAGGCTGCGTGGGTGAGCCAGAGTTACGCAGGAGAAAGTGCAGAAATGTGACGAGGCTTTTGTTTTGCCTTCCTGAGGCGCGGTCCACCGGGGGCCATTACCTCGCTTGCCCTACTGCGTTAATTTCACCATTTATAACTAGGATAATATCGTTCGGGTTCGGCCACGGATATAAATCTGTCCTCTTTTCTCGAGTTGTTCTAAGCTTTTGTCTATCGCTCCTTATTTCAGCCTTTTCTCCCCAGGAGCTCTGTGTGTGCTGTGAGAAAGTTTGTGTCACTTTGATAATGTGGAGCCTCAGTTCAGGGTGAACCTTTTTCTAGACAACTGATGCCAGACGAACACTGATGATAAAACCTAGTAATAATAATAATAATAATAGCAATAAAACTGCTATAGCTGTCTTTACCACTTTATCCTGCACTCAGGGTCGCGGGGACCTGGAGCCTATCCCAGGAGACTGCCAATCCATCGCAGGGCACACACACATACACACACACACCCATTCACACACTATGTGCAATTTGGGAACGCCAATCAACCTAACCCACATGTCTCTGGACTGTGTGAGGAAACTGGTGTACCCGGAGGAAACCCACCAAGCACTGGGAGAACTCCATGCACACAGAGAATAGGGAATAGAGCCTGGCCGGGAATCGAACCCGGACCCTGAAGGTGCAAGGCGGCAGTGCTAACCACTACACCGCCTGCAATTTTTACTTAAAAAAAAAAAAAAAAAAAAAAAACAACAACAAAAAAAAACTTTAAGTACAGTACTTTTTGGAAGTGAAGTGGTAAAGATTAATGCTACATATACTGGCCAAAATATTTTGGAACGAATCTCTCTCCCCTCATTTCCCCTATTATCATCATGCAGGATTGGCGTCATTCTTATAAATATCAGTATGTTCTCAAGTACTGGTAGGAAGTCATCAGCTG
>JAOVVB010000027.1:5147815-5160640 GCA_028570985.1 Heterobranchus longifilis | reverse complement strand
TATATATATATATATATATATAGTTATATCTTTAGGGATCTGGTTCCCCATTATGGTGTTGTGTGTGTTGCCATAGAAATAAGTGATATCCAAGTTTGAGGAGGTGACCGAGTGGAATCTTTAAGTCATTATTTTGTGTCCACCAGGCCTGATTTAAATTGTGATAAAACTGTCATGTTTTTAAAATATCTAATCCTGTTTTGACATAAATGTCATTTCCTCTTATCTCTCCCGTTTTTTTTTACAATTTTTTTATTTCCCTGGGCTTGAGGTATCACTATCCAGTCCCCAAGGTGTTCTACGTGCAGCTGACGGTAGGCAGTAACGAGTTTATTGGCGAAGGTCGAACTCGGCAAGCAGCTCGGCACAACGCAGCCATGAAAGCTTTGCAGGCGCTGAGGAACGAACCCATTCCAGAAAAGCAACCCCAGGTATGCTCGCTCTCACACACAATCACATACTTTCAGATAGAACCGTATTAACAAATGACAAAAGCGCCTTTTACACAGCCGGTTCAGCATGGGAATATTGCAGCATCCTTGCATTGCAGTGCATCAAAAACAAAAACTTAAGGATCAACTGATATTGACTGATCAGCGGGGCCAGGCGTGGACCCAAAATTTTCTCCCTAATTTAGTCATATCCAATTCCTCCCCGTCACTAGGGTGCTCCACATTAAGGCTACTACTATCTCTCAGTCGGACGGGCCTATCACATGTTTCCTACGAACGCCAGCCGACCACATCTTTTTAAACTGCTCGCTCCTACACCATTGGGGGCGGCGTAAAACACTCGGAGGACAGCGCTATCTGCTCCTTCCGCTTGCGTGAGCTCACAGTTGCCCCTGATTGGCCTGCAGAGTCGTGATTGATGTGAGAGCACTAAGTAGCTCTTATCCCTCCCCTCGGGCTCAGCCAATCAGCTCTCTCTAGGCCTCTGGCTGCGTGAGATTACAGCATCACCCAGGAATCCGGATGATAGGTCGAGCACTTGACCACTGCGCCACTGCGTTCAGGAGTGGCTTGATGGTAGAAATGCCACAGTTGTAGCCCATTTCCTTAAGATGGCTCTTGATGCGCAAATTTCAGCCTCACTCCACTTCGTGTGAAGATCTCCCAAGTTTTTGGATCAGCTTTGCCTGACAAGCTTCTTAAGGTGATGCTTGTGCAACTTTTCCTACTACACTTTTCCCTTCCAGTCACCTTAAGATGAATATGCTTTGATGCAGCACTCCGCTAACAGCTGGCCATATCGGCCATGACCTTATGTGGCTCACTCTCCATGTGCAGGAGGTCGATGGTTATCTTCTGGACAACTGTCAAGTCAGCAGTCTTCCTCATGATTTTGCTTGCATGTATTGAACTAGAATGAAAGATACATAATATTTATACCAGAAACTCGAAATTAAATATTTTAATATTTCTCTTGTAATGATTCTTGTAGAAACTGTAGGGAATAGGAAATAATTTGATACATGCTACACTTTTTCTTTCCCTTGTGGTCTTTGTTTCCTCATTCTTCCTCCGATGATGTCCATCACCTTAACTCCCTTTTCACCTTGTTGTTTATGTAACTTTAGGCAGATTACCCACAATCCCCTTATGCTGATCCCATATCCCCTTGTTCTTGTGTGTTCTTCTATCATCCTTCCTCTTACTGTAACATAGGTGTGTAAATACGACCTCACACACTGTTAACAGGCTTTTGTGTGTGCCGGGTTGCAAGCTTAAGACCGTGTCACATTGTGTAAATCTTCTAACACTCCAATGCTCTGTGCCAGCGCTGATGTCACCATTCTACAGGTTAAAAAAACCTAAGGCGGGTGAATAAATACACCATCATCTCTGCTCACACACCCCTAATCTGCTCACCAGCCAAATGTTCTTTTCCTTAGTTAAACTTACACACCTTACCATCCACATAAAAATGACTCACCATGGATTGTCCACTCTAGATGTGTCCCAAAGCACACACCCGAGTTATAATACACTCAATAAGTCATAAGGAAAAATAATCTGTAATGATTTTTTTTCCTGTATGTGTGGACTCTGTAGTGAACGAGGTTTCTAGTTTGAGACATGTCGAGTGATACCACAGCTAAATCAATAAACCTTGACTACAAAACTGCTTAGATTATTTGCAAGAGAAAATTCCAAAACTGGTGTAATCAGATATTACGGTAGAAGATAAAATTATTTCTTGTTTTTTTATATTTTATTATAATTAAAATTTTATTTGATTGCTTCTTCATGGCAGAAATAAATAAAATGCAGTAGCAGTTAAAAGTTTTGACACACCTCATAATTCAATATTTTTTGTTTAGTGATATTATTCTCTACATTTTAAAACGATACTGGAGATTTCAAAACTATGAAATAACGTGAAAATATGTGATTCAGTAACAACTACAACAAAAGTCAACTGTTGTAATTGTTATTTAAAGATACGAAGCTCAGCTAGGACTTGCAAAAACAGTACAGGTAGTCCCTAACTTACAAATGAGTTTCATTCCGGGAGCATGTTCATAAGTCGGATTTGTTCTTAAGTCAGACAAAGTGTACGCCTTTGACACGAATATACAATGTAAGGCATACCACTCCATTTGACTAAATCCCTTTCCCCACACTGCCATCATGTGGCCAAAAACCTAAGGAAATGAGATCTCACAATGAGAGATTGTGAGATCTTTAAATCGCGAGGAGAATCCTGGACGCTATTATGTCTCAGAGTTGTTTTCCACTGTATTGGACTGTGAACTCTGTATTGAACTGTTTTGTTGAATATTTTCCAAAATTAGGATTATTCACTGTCAGAACAGCTTTACAGGACAGCCATATTTTATCATTGTGGAACACACATAGAATATACCGGACTTTAGACATTTTATACATTCACTTACACACTGAAAATATTGTATATAATTGGTAAATATTGGTATGGAAATTCGTAACTTGAATGTTTGTAAGTTGAGGACTACCTCTATTGTCAAGTGCATTTGTAAAACCCATCAAGCACCATGGTGAAACTGGCAATATTGTTTTTCTCTGTAAAGCAAAAAAAAAAAAGTTCATTTAGAGTTACAAGCCTCAAAAATTAGAGCCGTCATGAAAGCCTTACAGATCGTAAGTAGTAGACGCATCCTAATATCAACTGTTAAACTGAGATTATTGCATATGTTTGATGTCTTCAGGATTGTTTTCCAATTTAGAAAGAAATCAGGACAGACCATGGAATTATATGGTGTGTCCAAACTTTTGACTGGAAGTAAATTATAGTGTGACAATATCAAGGAAAAATGGTAATTGTCCAAGGGAAATATCAGAAAAGGCTCACAAAAATGGGTTAAAGTTTTCTTCTTTTTTAACAAGTTAAAATAAGTTTTTAGAATCCCCCAAAATGGGACTGTCAGTGTTTCAACATGCGTTCTGGAATGCCTAAAATCCCTTCTTTTTTGCTCACTTTTCAAGCTGGCTGTTTCAGTGTCTGTAGTTTTAAACACCCCTTTGCGGAAGTGCATCTTTCTAGCCAATAAGCGCACAGAGACTAAAGAGAAAAACAACTTAAAGTTGAACAAGGCAAGGTTAGCTCTTAGCAGGTCGCTAAGGTCGACCTTTCCTATCTAACTAAAAGAAAAACTGAGTACAAGATATTATTGCAAAATAACACTCTCCACACACTGGCAAGAAATTGTATTTAAAAGTTTTACACCTGCCCCCAAGTGGCGCAGTGGTAAGGGTTAGGGTTAGCTCTATTATCAGGAGATCCCTAGGAGGGCACTTAGTGCTCTCACATTAATCACGGCTCTACAGCCAATCACAGGCATCCGTGAGCACTGCAGTTAGAAAAGATACGGTCGTCTGGCGTGAGAAAACTTGTGATCGTTTTCGGCTGTCCTTGACTGACTGGTGGTAGTTAATTATACATAATGTGGGAGCCCCCCCTAGTGACGTGGAGGAATTAGATACGACTAAATCCGGCCCGGTTTCAGGATAGTTGTCAGAATGTTTCCATTTGAAAATAATCGATAGCTTCACTTGGAGGAAAAAATAGAATAGTTACTCCTGGGCAGAACTGAGCCCCGAGCCAGAGGAGGGTTTTATCACCTTTTTTTTTTTCCTATACAGGAATTTTGTGAGGGTCATGACAAATCTGAAGAGCGTGAAGTTTTTTTGCATGTACACACACTAGAGCTGTAAGGATTTTCCCAACAGGGCCCCTTTAGTAATCATCTCAGTGGTTTCCGTACAGACAGACTTCAAATGAAATGAAACGTTTCTAGTGCTCATAAATATTGAGTTAGATTTTTTAGATTTCATTGAACTTGAACCTCTTTATTGAGGTCTAACCAAAGCTGTTAATAAAAAAAATAAAATAAAAAAAAACACGATGCCTGACTGTGGTTGTGGGTGTGGGTCTGGGTGTGTGAGCGTTTGGCAGCGATCTAGTTATTCAAGCTGTAATATTGTGTTTTTCTCTCCTGTTCAGTCTCGCTGTGTTCATAACGAGCTCTTTATCAGCTGCTTCTCTTCCTGTATTATGTTACCAAGAGAAGAACACCATGGTCATGTACTGCCTCGGGCACGTGCGCGCACACGCACACACATACACGTGCGTGTTGTGGATGTATTTCCACTGCAGGATTTTTTTTCAAGAACTTATACTGAACTCATACATACTGGTCTTTATTTTTTATTTATTTATTTAGTTTATTTTTTTTCTACTCTCTTCTTTGACACTTTGGTGCGAAACAGAAAAGATCGGAGTGAAGCTTCCTGTAATGGTGTTTTGTTAAGCAGGGCGATTCATTGTTTTTGTTAGAGTCATGTAAAAAAAAATTTTCCCTTTAAATTTTACAGAGCTTTAAAGATAGTAATAATAAAAAAACAACAACATAATTTTATATATAAAAATGTAATATAAAAAAACAACATTTGGTACAGTCTACAGTGCAAAAGTCTTGAGCCACCCCTTTTTTCTTCATATTTTGTATACTGGTGATGCTGATGATTATTTTGTCCTTAACATATTTTTAGAGTCTGGAGGAGAAAAAAGGTTCAGAGGAGGAGAGCGACGCAAATAAATCTGAAATCAGCCTTGTGTATGAGATTGCACTAAAGAGGAACATGCCTGTGAATTTTGAGGTAAGAACCACACACACACATACACACACTATAGCATGACATGCTCATGGACTCTAATCTTTAATTCTTTTTTTTTTCTTTTTACATTTGTTTATCTGCCACAAGCTTTTGTATTCCCTCATTATAAAATGATTTGAGATTTAGCTGCGAGCCACTAATGCACCGCTGTCTTCTCGTCTTCAACCGAAGTGAATTTTCATCCTCGTAGGGCTGCTTTCAGGGTAAAAGTCTGATGGAGCCAGATCAGGACTATAGGGAGGATGCTTTAACACCTCAAGAGTGTCGACAGTGTGGGCAGACGTGTGCAGATGTGCATCGTCATTCGAGATCACAACGCCCCCGGACAGCAGTCTTATGAACTGCAGTTCACTGTAACGAGCGCTGTCGATTGTTGAACCTTTGTCCTGATAATGTTCCAATTCTGGCCCCTTGAGAATCCCAGAAAACTGTAAGCATCAATTTTCCAGCTGATGGTTGACTTTTTTTAACTTTTTCTCGGATGTTTCTCGGATTGAGGATGTTTCCGTTCCGTACTCTGCCGTTTGCTCTCAGGCTTATAGTGATGAATCCGTGTCTCGTCACCAGTAATGATTCTCTTTAAAGGTTAAACTTTCAGCTTTCTTAGAGTATCGGTCCTAATTTTATTTGGAGATTAAACTCTGTATATCCTCTTCAGTGAGTTGTTTCGGCACCCGTTCACACCTGCACAGCAGTGACTGGTGAGACAGTAGCCTTGAACGGAAAGCGCTGATGGCCATTAGAGGTTTTAAGATAATCAAAGTGCGGATAATTTTTGACTAACCTTTTTGGTATTCCTTCGAGAAGGCACAATGCACCCATCCATTCCATGGTTATATCAGAACGGGGCGGCCTAGAGCATATACCAGGGACGTTATGGCACCCTATGTCTTTGGACTGTGGGAGGAAACCAACCATGTAACATGCAAACTTCAGGGCGAGATTCGAAACCATGTGTTGCAGGTGCCTTTACACAGGAAGCTCCACCATAAGCAGGAATGGCTCACTGTTTAGGATTTATCCCATTAGTTTTGCCAGATTTGTGCTTAATCCCTCCGTCAAGCCTGGAGCATGTCCATTTGTTTTTCCATTGCTTACTAAGAAGTCATTACACAGCGATGTTAAACTTAACAACCAGCCTCACCAACAAACTTCTGAACAGATTTCTTGCGTAAATGTTATGCTATGTTGTAAATGTTATGTTTTCCTTGATTGTGTGTGTGTGTTTTTTTTTTCCTTCCCCCCCTTTTTAAGAAGATACATGTGTGTTTGCGCGTGCGTATGTGGCGTGCGCTGTCACGCGGCGCTTAACTTGCGAATGATGTATTGCTCTTTCCCGTGTCGTCTCCACTTCATCATTCCTTCTGGCCTGCGTAGGAATTTTGGCCCGAGCTCAGGATTCGGAAAGAACGCCTAGTGCGCACTTTCTGCATAAACACCGAAACCGAGCGTAAGTGTTACAACGTGAGAAAGACGCAAATCTCTGGAAACGGACTACGTCTAACTCTTAACAGCTGCGGCAGGGCAGCACGTGTAGGTGCTCGTTTCGTGCTATCGTGTCATCTGCAGAGATGATGTTCTACGCAGAGCAGGGAACCTTTAACATCATTACTGTCGTTCAGTTCCCACTTCGGCTGTCATCGCCCGGAGCTCACCGCTGTTCCTGCTGCAGTGCGTACAGTACAAAAGCCTCCAATGTAGCGCGTTGACAGACAGAAAGTTTAAAACTGATAGACGGATAAAGAAATACGCAACGGGACACGTTGGAAACAAATTCATGGACAGTTCTGTAGATAAGACAGACGATGGGGGAACAAATGGACAGACGGACAGATACGTTCAGTATACAGTGATAGACGTATGCATACAGATTAAGCTGAAGTATACAGTATGGAGATGGATATGTCATACTGAATGACAGACAGATTGGCCCATGGATGGACAATGAGAACAAATTTTAAAACAGACAGGTGTGGACAGACTGATGGACATGTAGACAGACATGCAAACAAGCAAGTAAAGACATACAGTGGATTCAGACACTCTCTCTCTCTCGCTTTCTGACTCGTGCATGAGTGTGTGTCTCGGGGGCAGATGCATCAGCACACCATACAAAAGAGTCTTTCTTCGCTCAGTGGGTCTCGATGTCTCTTGCCGTCCTCACATCCTTCCTTTACACAGCTCGTACCACCAGCGTCTTCCCGGAGAACATGATCCATGCAGGACAGAAAAACTGGTCAGATCAAAGAGTCCCCGTCGAAATTCCATCGCCGCGCCGAAGACGTTACACCGTCTGACGCCGAGAACCATGGCTCGCCGGCTGCCGATGGATTCAAGGAGTGCCAAGATCTCCTCAAAGACATTGTTCCCGCGATTAGACAATCACATGCCGGAGGCAAAAAGCTTCCACTACCGAACCCCTAACAATAACCTCAGTGATCGAGTCTGTGTGAGGTCAGGTGACTCAGGGCTTTAGAAGTATTCAGGGTTTACAGTAATTAAAGCAGCGTATAGGACGACTGAAGATGTCCTCAGCAATCCTCGATTATACATATGATATTTACAGATCGGTTAGAGCAAAGAGAGAGATACAGACTGCTAGGGAGCTTAATGAATAGACAAAAACAGAAAGAAGACAGCTTCTGTAGGATTTTGTAAAATGCACATAAATTCATTTGTTTAAAGCACACTTATTCATCAAAGGAGTTATTTATTAAAAACTGAAAAATCTAAAAGTGTGATATCGATGTGAAGAGCTACCAGAGAAATAAAGTAGCATCGATGTGTGATGATCAAATCCCTCCACATGAAAGTCGTGTGAATATTGTGTGTGTATGTGTGGGTGTGTTTCCCTTTCCAGCTGTTCAGATACAATAATGCCTTCAATGGGTTTACATTTTTGTGTTTTTATTCAGCATTAAGAAATGACTGATAGACACATGAAGAGGCAGATGAATAACAACACGAATTTATGGATAGATAGAGACATGATGGATGGACGGATACATGAAGGATGAAGCATCATGTAGACTGATGGAAAGACACATGCAGGCAGATCATTTGATGGATAGGGACTGTAGATGGATAGCCCACAGATGTATTGATGGATAGACAGACATGTGGATGGATGGATGGATGGATGGATGGATGGAGACTTGAATGGATGAGTAGACAGACAGATGAATGTATTGATGGATGGATCAATAGACAGACACATGGATGAATGAGTAGATGGATGGATAGTCAGGCACACCGATAGATGGACAGACGGATGGATGGATGGATCATTATGTAGATTGATGGAAAGACACATACAGGCAGACTGGTAGATGAATAGTCACACGGATGTATTGATGGACAGACTGACATGGAGGGATGGATGGATGGACGGAGATGGGAATGGATGGCTGGCAGACAGATTAATGGAATCATGGATGGATGGATCAATAGACAGATTGATGAGTAGATGGATGGATTGTCAGACACATGAATGGAAGGATGGATAGATGGATGGACATTGGATAGATTGTCATAAAAGTGACTTGATTTGTAGGTTCTCAGTTTTACACTTTTGGGGTTTTTGTTCTTAATATATAGTTGTGTGTGTGTGTGTGTGAGAAAGAATGCCATAATGCTTATGTGTATGAAGATAGGATGTGAAAAGGAGTCTCATGAGGGGATAACTTTCACTGAACACAGAGAGAGCCAGTTTTGTGTGTGTGTGTGTGTGTGTGTGTGTGTGTGTGTGTATATATATGTGAGAGTGTAATTTAATCCCCCTCGCTAACACTGAGCTCACCTGCTTTGCTGCCCGAGACACTGGAAATGAATCTGAATGTTAAAACACATGATTTAATAAACACCATGTTCATCTGCATTCTAGATAATTCCGACTTTTTCATGTATATACATCACCACAGCCTGTGACCTGCTCTGCATTTTACAGACTTCCTCCATCCTCCTCCGTCCCCAGGTGCTGAAGGAGAGCGGCCCACCCCACATGAAGAGCTTCCTGACCCGCGTGACGGTGGGCGAGTTCTCGGCAGAGGGCGAGGGCAACAGCAAGAAGCTGTCGAAAAAACGTGCAGCGTTCTCCATCCTGCAGGAGCTGAAGAAGCTGCCCTTTATCCCAGTAGTGGAAAAGCCCAAGATGCACTATAAGAAACGTCCCAAGACTATACTGAAGGTAGTAAGGGTACTACAGACATGCACTGCATCTAGTAGTATAGTGTATATATTCAGGAACTCTATAATACTCTAGCGCTTGTATGGTGAGCTAGGCACAGACACCACCCAATATCAAGGTTACAGCGTTTCCCACAGGTCTGTATTTACTGCCTCTCAGTACACCGCTCTCATGGTAGCAGAATAAACAGGTACAGGAGCGGTAGCGCAGGAGGGAAGTGTCCGCTACTAATTAATCGAGCGGCAGATTTTTAAAAAGGGTGCGCAAATATACTTCAATGTACTTTGGCAGCCCAAGTATATTGATACGCTGACAAATACACTGACTGACAGAGACCCACTGACTTTTAGGCAGACAGGTTCACTGATGGGCAAACAGACACACTGACTGACAGGCACAAGTTAACAGACGAATGGACGGACAGACAACTTGACTGTTGGACAGACTCCCAGACATACTGACGGACAAATCAAGTGGTAGACAGACGAACACTGACAGGCAGCAAGACAGGCATGATAAGACAGACGAGTTGGTACACAGACATGTTTACAGACAGCAAGACAGACAAACAACAACTGACAGACAGAGAGACATGCTTTGACAGTTTCATCAGGTAGACAGGTAGCTCATAATGAGCTGTAATGCTGATAGTAAGGAAGCAAGGAAGCATTCTCTTCTATAGACCCAAACAGCGTGTGTGTGTGTGTGTGTGTGTGTGTGTGTGTGTGTGTGTGTGTGTGTGTGTGAGATCTCGTTAAAGGCAGGGCCAGAGTATGGTCAGGGTATGAACCCCATCAGCCGACTCGCACAGATCCAGCAGGCTAAACGAGAGAAAGAGCCCGAGTATGCGTTGTTGTCCGAGAGAGGCCTACCACGCCGCCGAGAATTCATCATGCAGGTACTACACACACACACACACACACACATGTATGTACAGACATGTGTGACATCATGAATTCCTCCACAAGGCCACTAAATGGGAGTTGCAAAATGTTGCTCATTTCCAAACACAGCTATGCTGCTCTTCAAGTCAGAACCATCTGTGGAAGAAGCTGGTTATCATCCCTTCAAGGGAGTAACTGATGTCAATGGGGCTGTTGGCCATAGCAGTTTAGGCAGAGGAATAGATTCAGGCCGCGAATCTACCATTGGTTTTTTGAATGACTGGATCAAGCAATTTTTCTTAACTCTAATCTGGCTTTTTAGTGTTGGGTGGGATGAGGGTCTCAGTTAATGAATTATGGAACTTATCATTAATTTTTCCTGTATTTAGCACTGGCAACTTCTCCAGGTATAAAACTCCTTCCTACTTTCTGGTGTAGACAGTGTAATTGTAAGGTCATCCGTAAATGCTCTGACTGGTTTATCCTTAGGCTATCCATGCAGGCCATCTTTAGCAGTAGCTGGTGATTTCCAAGGGGCTCCCATGTTATAATTCCTTTCTCCAGCCAATGCCAGTCAGATGGCCTTCATCCCGTATTAGTCTGTGATTGGGGGGGGGGGGGGGGGTCGTACAGTAATTGCGATGTAGTGTGAGTTCCAACAATTTATGAGGTATACATGCATATGCGTTCACCGGGTTCAACAACAAGCTGGTCAGGTCTATGTACATACAGTAGACAATACGTTTTGGTATTTTATGCAAAGAATTTCTGTACAACAATCAATATGTACTGAAGTCCTTTCTTCTTCATCTGGGCATAGAGTCAAAAAGATGTCTACTCTAGCATCGCTTGCTCAATCCATGCCTGCTTGATTGGTTCCTGAGGATCATGAATAGAAAATTTTCCACAGAAGTTTGCAGTTAATGTGAGACTTCGCCATTTTTAGCTATTTTTTTCAGAAAGTCACAGACCTGCCACATGTTTGTTCTATTCATTAACTAAACCAGCTAATTCTATTTAGCACAACTCTTCAGCCAGATCACTTATGGTTTGTGCACTATAATACGTTTTAATAATACGTTTAAGTATGTTTTAATAATACAATTGGCCACCAGTGTTGATGTATGAGATCCCACTGGGCCCTGGTGCTAATGCTTAAGTGGTTCTTGTCAACTTGAACTTGGTGGTTGGAGTTGGCTAGTTTATTCTGGCCATCATGAAGGTTCAAACTTATTATGTCTTCCTTGTGATGGAAGTTGTTGATTTCTTCATAAAAGCATAACAAGTGGCTACTCCCCGAGTAGTTTATGCTGGCATTTTTTAAATTGCTTCTTGGGGTAACAAAGGTCTTTTGTTTGGAAATTATGGAAGTGTGTATGTGTGAGAAAAAGAAAAAAAAAAAGCCCAGATATATAATGAAATTAATTTGAATAGTTTGTAGAAATCCTGGATAAAGCAGATGAAGAGTTCAAGACACAAAACAAGTCAAGGCAAGATCATGGAAGGAAGCATTAGATGTTTTTAAGGAAGGCTGGACTGGAATTTATTTATTTTTTAATCAAAATAGAGCTGGGATCTGATCAGATTAATTCATTCTATATTCCAATTTCCAATGATTCTGGCTCATTTAAAGCAGCATATCACTGAGAAACGGCAAATTAAATATTTTTTACCCCAGTTTTTAACCTTGGTATCATTGAAGCACCTTTTTTTAGTTTGGCAGTGATGTGCCCCGTTTATGTTTCTGGTTGGTGTTTCATTCTCTCTGTAGGCCTTTCACTTTGTTTTATTAGACATCTGGGTTTATTTGATTTACTTTTGCTTATTTCACTACAGCGTGGTGTTCTGTTGTTTCTGCATTGAGAAACTCTACCTCTGCAATGAAACCTTTCCACAGAGACTATGTTACACGCATGAATTAAAACTGGATGTGAAAATATAACTAAAGATATATATATGTCTAGTTTGTTAATGCTCAGAATCTTTTAATGCACTTTGAAATTCCTCATTGGGTGCAATATGCTTAAAGTAAATGATTTCCACATGTGTGACTCTTCTACACACTTACACTTTAAAGAAGAAAGTCTGTGCTAGACTAGTGGTTTTTATTTATTACAACAAGGGAGCACCAATCAAGGGAAATTGTGGGGAAATCGAAGGAAATCAAAATAAAAAAAGGTCATACGCTTAAGAAGATTATACTGTATTTATATTTATATATCGGTTCCTGTGCTGTATAAAATTCAGGATGTGTGATGAGAGGGATTTCCGTGATTTAACCGTTTTACTGCTTTGTTGAGACACGGCTGGTTGAGAGGAATTTACACAACTTTCTCAGAGCCATAACTAATCTTCGCTTTTCGTGGATCAGATATCAGAAAATTTATACAGGCAACCGTAAAACTCATTCTGTTATACCAGATGTGTTATAGTAAACATCCAGCATGTTTTAATTAAAAAAGAAAAAAACAGATCTTTGATGTATAGATATGTTATATTTAATAGTTAGTATTTGTCATTTGATTTTATCATAAAACAAAATGTACAACAGTGAAGAATGTTTTTTTAAATGTCATATCATACTATGGGATTTCTT
>JAOVVB010000027.1:5130488-5141100 GCA_028570985.1 Heterobranchus longifilis | reverse complement strand
TCCATCCAGATGTTAATAGCTGTGCATTTCCGTTAACTCCTGTTCCATTCTAAAGATCAGCATCAAACTGACA
Organism: Heterobranchus longifilis; assembly: GCA_028570985.1. Classification (NCBI taxonomy): domain Eukaryota; kingdom Metazoa; phylum Chordata; class Actinopteri; order Siluriformes; family Clariidae; genus Heterobranchus; species Heterobranchus longifilis. Next base: position 5,141,027 of record JAOVVB010000027.1, on the reverse strand, counting down.
TAACACACATACATGTACACACACACATACACAAACACACACACACACACACACACACACGCACTGTTTCACAGGATCCCAACAAACTCAATAATGCTGATGCAACAGGACTGTTTTGTCGGATTTTGACATGCACTTTAGTATGGAATTCGGTGGGTAGTTTTGTTATTGCGCCTCATGTGTCACTCAATCAGTTTACCAGTGAGTGTGTATTTCCGACAGTGCTCTATTTTTACACACTATTCAGTGAGGACGTGAGCAGTTAAAAACTAATATATAAAAGTTAAAAACAAATCGCAGTCTAGAAATTTGACTCTGAGCAGTCTGGGCCATCATCAGTTAAGAAACCCATCACAACCAAGAGTCTCATAATATAAAATATTAGAGAAGGTTAGATTTATCTGTGGTCATGATTCTCTATCTTGTGTGTGGAGTCCCCTCCACAATTATTGGCACCCCTTTTAAAGCACGGGAAGCACAACTGAGGTCCGCAAAACTGCATCTAAACAAACCACAAGACTCCTGGACCAATGTCCTGTGTTCAAATGAGACCAAAGTGGAGTTGTTTGGCCTTAGGGCCCAGCGCCATGTTCGGGTATAAAACCACAAAGCATTTCAGCAGAAACACCTCATACCCAATGTCAAGCACAACAGTGGAGGGGTGATGATTTGGGCATATTTTTGCAGCTACAGGAGCTAGGCACCTTGCAGTCAATAAGTCAACCATGAATTCCTCTGTATACCAGATTGTTCTAGCCATCTGTCTGAAAAACCTGGTCGAAAACTTGGTAGAAATTGGGTCATTCAATAGGACAATGAGCCGAAGCACACCAGTAAATCTACATCAAAGTGGCTGAAAAGTGATGAAAGAATCATGGTTTTGGAAAGGTCTAATCAAACTCCAGACCTAAACCCAACCAAAATGCTGTGGCGGGACCTTAAGAGAGCTGTGCATAAGCGAATACCCAAAAACCTCAATGAACTCAAGCGATTTGTAAAGAAGAACGGACCAAAACTTCTCCACAGTGATGAAAGAGACTGACTTAAAGTTGTTGCTGTTACAAGCTATTGAATCATGAGGGGTACTTAGTATTGCCCAGATGTTTTATTCATTAATTTATTTATTTTTTCCAATCAAATATTAATCAAATAAATAATAATTACAGTGAAACTTTGGATTACGAGCATAATCTTATCCGGAAGCGGGCTCGTATTTCAAAACACTCGTAAAGCAAAGCGAATTTTCCCATAGGAAATAATGGAAACTTAAATTATTCATTCCACAGCCACAAAAAATAAATACATAAAAATAATAAAAATTAAAAAAAGTATAAAGTAAAAATAAAACAAATTAACCTCCACTTTACCTTTTAAAAAGTAAAATGAAATCCCGACAGATAAGTGTTTCCGTTTATGCGCGCAGGCGCTTTGTGTGTATGTGTGTGAATGTGTGTTTGTGTATGTGTGTGAAGCTAAAATAAGAGGAGAGGAGGGATTAGAACCCCATGCTGGGATGTTGATTATACCAGTAAGAGCGCACCAAGACCCACAGAGGAGACGATTACCCAAAATTCCGCAGCGCAAGAGAGAGAAAAACCGTTGGCTCAGTTGTGATCATGTGACGCTCGGCGTCAAAACAAGAAGCATATGCGTGATACATGATGGTACGGTACTCGTAAACTAAGACTTGTTCGTTTTCCAAGTCAAAATTTACACGTTACTCGCAATCCGAGGTTTCACTGTACTGAGACTTGCTAGAATCAGATGATTTATATTGTTTTTACACAAAAAATTTAATAGGGTTACTAACTAGGAAGTCAAGTCTCAACTTTTGATTAAACTTCAAAAGTTTAGAACCTTACGCCAGGCCCTCTGGAAATGGCTTTACAATGTGTGTGTATGTATGTGTGTGTTGGTGTGTGGATTGTTTGGGGTTTTCACCTCATTATACTCAACAGTGTAGGATTTAGCTGTGATGTCTCAATTCTCTTCCTCCCTTCCTAGTAAGGATTAACCTGTGTGACATGCCGGAAAAGTGCTTTTCCCGTCTCTCTAACTCTTCTTTTCTCTGTGTGTGTGTGTGTGTGTGTGTGTGTGTTGGTCATCCCATTGCTCATCAGCCACACATGGACAACAAAAGCTGGAACGGACAAAGAGCCACTTTCACCGAAGCCAGCACTAACAGTAAGTGTTTTTCCCTGTGTGTGTGTGTGTGAGTGTGTGTGTGTAAGCAATGCTGCGTGTTCAATCTATCTGACTGGAGGTCATGGCCTCTAGACTATCCCTATTCACATACACTTAGGGGACGGCTCTTGTTTTTCTGTCAGTCAGGATTACACACACACACACACACATACACACACACGTTCTGACACAGACTAAGGCTGTCAGAAGATATTTCAGCATTACCAACACCTAAGTGTCATGATCAGGTTCCAGAAAGACACTTGGATAGACGTAGTGTACTAATTTGCCTTGTTGCCACACTATGTAGTGCACTATAGTACAGGTTCAGACGCGGCCCGTTTGCTGTGAAAATGACATCCAAGTCTTTTGTAAAACTGCATGTCTATTTTGTCCTCAATGTGATTTGCGATCTCTGAATGAACACTTTACCACTGCGCCACTCAGAAGCCGTCAAATATATGACCTTTAATTCGATATTTCTATTAATTTCGCATTTCAGAGATACAACCTACAAACCATTCTCTCCATCTACCCATAGGTGAAGAGTGAGATGAAGTAAAAAAAAAAAAAGTACTAAGCACACACTGGTATACAAGCATGGCACTGTTTGTCAGAGCACGTAGCACTTAAAACTCAGAGCATTTGTAAACCTTTTTTTAATTTTGCATTACTATGTTTTTATATATACTGTATATTAAACCTTGGATTACGAGCTTAGTTCATTTCCTGGAAGCGTGCTTGTACAACAGAACATCAAAGCGTATATCAAAGCGAATTTCCCCATAAGAAATAATGGAAACTATATGGATCCAACTATATAGTGGGAATTAATACAAAACAAAACAAAAAAAAAGTAAACATAAAACAAATTAACCTGCACTAAACCTTTAAAAGGAATCGTGGCTCTAGTGTTTGAAACCAGAGAGAGGAGAGGAGGAGAAGAGGGCTACTGTGTAGGACGACTTTCACTCACACACGCACACACACCAGTTTACCGACAGAGACTTTCACTCACGCACACACATACAATAACAAAATAAAAGATGCTTTACACACGGGCACATGGTCACAGTGTTATAGTAAACAGTATATAACACGTATACAGGTGATGCACGAGACCGAGCATATCTGTCAGATTTTTATAAATGGTGGAAACAGTATTTATTTCAATAGCTTTTTTATTTTGTAAAACTGCTTTGTGACAGTGACTGTTGTTAAAAGCGCCATACAAATAAACAATAAAACTAGCCTGAATGCAACAATATTAAAAGCAATTGTTATGAATAAAAAAGCATGCGTGAACATTTATGACTATAATTGTATGCTAAATTTCTGTATCGTTTATTCCAACACTTTTTACGATGGAGAATTTGTCACCATTAAACAACCTAAAGTGGAAAAGGGAAAAGAAAAATATGGCTGTGTCCCGAATTTCCTGCTAATTTACCATAGCTCGTGTTTGGGACGGAGCCCCTGTCTGCGTTTGTGGGCCCTCGTTGGATTGAAGCGAATTTTTGTGCTAGAGCGGAGACGTTTTTCTGGCTCGCTGTTATCTCCGTGCTGCTGTAGGACCCTATCAGTGTGCACTCGCTCTGTAAACTTTCCCTTCCACCGAGATTTCACTGTCACAGTCATGACACTGATTTACACTTCTTTAGCTCTGATATGATCCAGAGCAGACGCGTGCGTGTTTCTTTTTCTCCCGTCAAACCTCTGAATGTGATTTGCGTGCATTCAGTCTTCTCAGGTTTATAACTCCGGGAGCGTTTAATGCTCAGATACGAGACGCACATCGTTAAAGTCAGGAGGACTTAAAACGTCCAAACAGTGCAGAGTGATAAACTATCCGAGACTAATCCGGTTTATAAAAGACATCAGTGTTCGGCGTCGCCTTTGTACACAGTCCTTAGACTTCATGCGGTATCTGTGTTTACCTTCACAGAGAGAGTGGAAACGAGAGAACAAGTTCTGCGCCAATCATGCACTAGATTTATGTCCTTGGTCATGTAGGACCTGGATATTTGCGTCTTGAGTCAAACCTTTCGCGGTAGGAATGCATTGAAGCTTTGTTTTTGAAAGGCTCAGTGCGTTTTGTCTTTGAGACCGATACTGATACTAAAATTAGTCAGCTACAGTATTAATCAATCTACGAAACATTTTCTTTAACTTTTATGTTTCCGTCATTTACGTAGCGGCCACACACACATGTTCATGCCTTTGAGCTGCTAGGCATGTTCTTTGATTTAAAAACTGTGTTTCCAAAGTATGTTTCAGTTTTCTAAGGAGCTGACTTTGGTTTTCGCTCTTCTACTTTTTTCCTACTACATGTAGCTATGAGCTCTTTTGCTGAATTTCGTCCTCTTCTGATATTTTTATATATAGCACAGTATTATTAGTTACTTTTGTACAGAAATCGCACTATGAAATATAGAGAAGACCCCATGCACGTGGCCCAACAGCTCACCTCTGATAATTATGGGTGTACGGGTATCCGCGTTCAAATTCGTACCTACACAGGAGGTTCAGATCGGTGCATGTTGTGAGACGAGTGAACGCAGTCCAGCTTTAACTAGTGTTGGGGACTTTCTCCATTATTTCTTTTAATTTAAATTAATGTCTCAATGCAGTTTTTTTCATGTTCTCATAGTGGTTGGACATGTTCGTATACTTTTTATGCATATAATTTTTTTAAATTAAAACCTTAAGGAATAATAAAATGATTAAGATACAGCCCATGCTATTCTTACAATACTGCACACTTGGAACAGAAAATAAAAAAAACAAGATAAATATGCAGAATGTAAGAATAGATGCAAAAATCTATTGTTACAGGTTTAAAAAAAGGAAAATTGTATCACATTCCATCCTAATCGGCATTTACGTGCTGGTCCGAATTACATCATTTTCACCCTCAGCAACTTCGAAACAAGTGCTGCATAATTAATCGAAATTGCAATATGGATCTATTCAATTATTTAATTGGAAAAGGCTATTCTACACGTAAGGTAATCTACACGTAATCTGGAATTTATTTAGAGATTCTCAATAATTAGAGTATTTGCTCATTTTTTTAAATTGCTTCGGGGTAATAAATTAACATTGGCAAACATCCATCCATAATGAGATCATAAATACATTTGAATACAAAACGGTAAATTGAATAGTTACATATCACGGTATAAATCACAATCGCAGTATGTATCAAAATAATTGCAATTTTTCTTTAAACTATGCAGTCCAATCTGACAAATTTGTATTGCGAATCTGTTACTTTTGTGATACTATAAATATCCCGATACACTTTTTTTTAAAAATTTTTTTGGTGGAACAAATTTAGCAAATACCTTTCTCCTTCCGGTGACAGGATGCTGTGCTGCATCTTCATGAAGTTAATTCCATGATAAATTACTTTTTTTTTCTTTTGTAACTTCAAAACAGACGTTCGTAAAGAACCGTGGTTTTTTTGCATACCGTTACACCCCAATGATGATTCAAGCTGAACCTCCCCTCCCCGAACCTAACATAGTGCCTGCTTTTAAGAAACAGGCTGGCGTTCTGGAATCAGAAGAGGGACGACATAATCGTGTAACACAACAGTGTATTGTATAACACGTCAGAAATACAGTGCATACTATTGCTTTCAATACATTTACGATATGTGAAATGAATGCTGAGGTGCTTTTGCTAGCCGTACACAACCAGTTGTATTGAGATTAATCAGGTTTTATCCTCTGCTCAGAGGGTAGGGATCTCAAAGACCTTCGTTGTTTCTGCAATTCTGCTTAAAAAAATATGCTGCCGTTTCCAGCTGTTGTATCTGTTTCATTTACTCTATGGGACAGCATTACATTATCTAATCAGAAGGTCTCAGGTTCAAACCTCCAAGCTGAAACTGTTGTGCACTTCAGCAATGCCCATAAACCCCAACTGCTTATATGTGTAATGAGATAAATGTACGTCGCTTTGGATAAGTTGTCTCATGACAACTTGACACAGTTACAGTTACATAAGCTTCTCACTCCTTCTTTGGGGTCTTGTTGGACGCACATGCTACTTTAAACCACACAAGACTCTGATGGATCCTCAGCTTTTCCTACGTAGCTCAGAATGCGACCACCAAACGTGAAAAGGTATCAGGTTTTTCACATCATTAATAGTGCACTACGTCTCAAGCAGCCCATATTGTAAATATACTAATGAAAATGTGCTACTAAGTACACACTGGACATGATTGGAAACTCTTTCCCTGTGGGCAACCACATTTCTCAAACTGCTGCCTGTTTTCTATATAAATGGCCTTTGAAGTTAAAAGCTTTCTCACGCTACTCAAACATTATAGTAGTTAGTTGTGGCAATTTAGCTTTCTGTGTGTTATGCAAAGTAGGAATTAAGAGCATTTACAGAGTATTTAGTGTAGGACTAGGCAAACACAAGATTTCTTAGTGTATAAAGTAATATATTTGACATCATAAATAATGCAGAACTATCTCATAATGTTAGTGAAGAAAATCTTGGTTGGATTATATTTTTGACTAGACATTAGGGGGTAAAGAAGTGGGTAATTTATCGAATTTATTGAGCAGTTAAATGCTTTTTTAATGACACTGATGAGGTCACCCTGGCTCACACTTCAGTTTTAATATTGTTGTTGAGTATGTGTTATTGTGTTATGTTTCATAAGAGAACCTAAATTCATCACTGGTTATTATTTAAAAAAGCACAAGTGGGATTCCAAGCTCATATTTTTATGTTTTTAATGAGTTACAGAAATGCATCACTGGCAACCCATAGCATTTACCCCTGTGATTTAATAGTGCCTTTAACGCACCCCTTCCCACAACGGCATAGAAACTAGTGCAAACGTCAGCGAATCACGTCCAACATTTGAGGAACAGCTCATCTGGAGACGCCTGGAGGTAAAGAAATGCCAAAATCTGGGCTGCTATGGCCAGCTGTCTTGCACCACTTTAAGGTATTAAAGTGGTGCAAGGTATCAAACCCCAAAAAAAGAGATTAACTCCTGTCAATTGACTGTATTTCTGTAGCACTTTAAACAGCACAAATTTTAGGTCTTTAATTATCAAGCATAATACAACAGTGCCAAGGAAAAACTACCTGAAACATCATAAGGAAGAAACTTTCAGAGGAGCCAGTGTCATTTAGAAACCTATGCTCTCTTAGATGAATAGCTAGAGAGATTATAAATCCAGACCTGTCTGCCTGTGCAATACGATGTATAATTTTCTGTGGTGAATGTAGTTGCATCGGAATAAAACTGGATCATATAAACAGTCTGACCCAATAAATATGTTTCTCTGTGCATATTTGCCTTACATGAGTGTAGCATTAGGTGGCGTGTTTCTGGTAAGTGAATCTTTACTTCAGACTTTCATTCATAAAGAAGGAACACTAATTGGCTTAAATTTCACACGTAGTAAAGTGTCTAACCAATCATAGATGAAGCTGAATTTTTGTAACCAATAAAGCAGAAGGCAGGATTTATAGGAAAAGCTCTGAAGCTTAACCAAGGATCAACCTCTGGTTCTGAAAAATTACTCCAAAGCAGACATATCCCGGGGTTGGGTCAGATGGTTAAGGCTATGGGTTACTGATCGAAAGGTCGGTTGTTCAAGCCCCAGCACTGCCAAGCTGCCACTGTTGAGCCATTAAGCAAGTCCTTATGTATCCTAGCAGTGCTATCCAAAACTTGCAGTTCCTCAAATGACTACTAGAATCTAAAAGTGAGTCAATCCCCATAGACCTCAGAAAGAAGCATCATGGTTTTCTTAGCTTTTCGTTTCTTATCAGTTAATATTGGCTAATTTGAATGATATTGTCGACGTAATGACATTGTCTTCTCTATGTGGGTCACTTTAGCTTACCAGCCAACTGAGTTGTTAAAAGTAGTTTTACGTACTACAAGTAATATTTTTAGTTGATACTGCATGATGTGTAGGGTAAGGATGATGGAGTTCAATCAAATGCAAAGTAACGCTAGCTTGTGGTAATCAAGGTAAGTACGGATGTTCCAAACTACAGCCAGGCTCCGTTCATTCAGCCCGTTTTCCCATTTGTGGATTAACCAGAGTTAAGGAGTCCAGCTCCTGCCAAGATGGAAATGTCCAGAGTTCACACAGTTCGGGCTTTAAAACCACTTAAACTTACCTACTGGTTTATCCAGTTCTTGTACGGTCTACGAACTTACCCTCAAAGTTGGAGAACATTCTTCTTCCGTTATATTTTCTGTATAATAAATGCTTTACACTTGACTGGCTTGCTCATATCTAAAGACTTACATTCTGATTAAACACACATCTTAGCAGATCGGCATCCATGTAAACTGCTGGAATCAGAATGATTTAATTCGGGTTGAAGAAATATCGTCCATGTTAATGCACTTGATGTTGTTTGTTTCAATCCAATGGAATCGATCTCTGTGGTCTCCGAGGTCCTCGGACATTAATTGCAAACACCGACAGTCCATTGTACACATGTTTGACTTATTTGATAAAACCCCACATCCTACTCCATTTGTTGTTGTTTTTTTCCCGTGTTGTCTCTGGAAACTCTGTCACCAAAACAAATTCCTTGTACGTACGAACGTACTTGGCAATAAATCTGATTCTGTAAAAAAATCTTCTCAATAAATCTGATTCAGATTTTTTTCTTATGTGTACAAAGTCTCAGGGTAAGCATATCTTCAAATCATTACTCCTCTACAAGAATATAATGTAACGGCAAAGACTGTGAGTGCATTGTGAATAAGAGTTCTGGCATTAGGTGAGTTTTTATGATTGCAGCGGGAGTTTTGCTGTTGGACACCTACAGTATTTAGGTGAAATTCTTCACTGAAACAAGAAAGGTACTCCAACGTTTTTAGGAGGTGCAAATTATTGAGAAGTCGCAGTTTTTTTTTTATTAGTTTTTTTAAAATATGACACAAGCACAACAAAATGCACCGTATTCATGTATAGAATTGTTGGATTTTGATGCTTTCGTGTCTTTCCTCCGCCTGCAGCGCAGAAAGGAATCCTCCACCTCTCTCCAGATGTGTATCAGGAGATGGAGGCCAGCAGGAATAAAGGCAGCAACGCCCCTTCCGTCACTCCTATGACCCCGGTGACCTCTGTGACCTATATGAACCCTAAAGAAGTGAGCCCGGCACCATTTTACAACAACAGCGCCTCAAAGACGGCCGCCATCGCCCGGGAGCTGCTGAGCAAAACGCCAAAAACGCCCACAATCCCCTGCAGCTCCGTTCAGCCATCGCAGCAGCTCGAGTACCTTGCTCACATTCAGGGCTTCCAGGTATGAAGAACTAGCCAGTCTTATCAGTTTGTGTACTACTTGGGCATAGTGTTTATTACAGTTATTTGGGATGCAGCGGATCGCAAACTTTTAACGAAAGTTGATTATAATTTACAAGCAATGTACAGTAGGTCTGAGACCAAATACTTTCAGTGCTGTGAAAAAGTATTGGCTGATTAAAAAAAAAATTTTTTTTTGCGTATTTGTCATACTTGATCATCAAAAAATGTTTGTATTATGATCATGAATAAACTGTGATTAACCACATTTTTTGGAAAGCTTAGTTGAACATCATGATGTGTTGCTTTTTGAGATCTTTTAGTGTACGTGTCAGACTGGTTCTATTCAAGTAATTTCTTGATTCACCAAGGCTGGCAGTAATCAAGCCTGGGCGTGACAAGTGAAATTTAACTTCGCTTTCCAAAAAAAACCAACAGAGAGGCCCTTCTTATATGAGGTCACATTTGTGTGAAAATCTATTTGGCTTGTATAAAATCTGGCCACAAAACTGAAAAAGAACAAAAAGTAGAGATTCTTTTTTCCCCTCATGCTAAAAAAAACGACCAAAAAGTTAACTTTGTATAATAGGTCTCCTTTAACCCCTCTCTCTCTCTTTCTCTGCATCTGTCTCTCTCATGCATGCACACACACACACACACACACACACACAGGTGCACATTTTAAACCCCTTCCATTCTGTTCATCACTCACCACTTTACCTTACCTTCCTTTTCCTTTCTTCATTTTGTTTCATTCTCTTTCTTCTTATTTCACATATATAATTTTTTTTCCCTTTTTCCTTCTCTCCTTTCTTACTTCCTTCTTTTTACAAATGCAAATCTAGTTGCCTCTGGTGTTCATTAACATCATAATAAGCTCTCAAATAGATGCAGATTATTTCTATAACTCGAAAAGAAACAAAATCTATTTTCACTTCCTGACAGAGGATAACCACCTGCACTGACCTCATCACTGTGTGTGTGTGTGTGTGTGTGTGTGTGTGTGTGTGTGTGTGTGTGTGTGTGTGTGTGTGTGTGTGTGTGT
>JAOVVB010000027.1:5084721-5125640 GCA_028570985.1 Heterobranchus longifilis | reverse complement strand
ACTAAATAACTGAGTACTTAAATGGCGGACCTAACACGTTAGATTACTCGTTACATCAAAAAAGTAATCCAAGTACTTTAACTTTGTAACGCCCAACACTGGTTTTAACAATATCTTAATAATTAGCGATCAGAGTGAACGTATAACATTTTATGGTTGGTTCTGAATTATAAATATACAATTTGCTTTACTATGTTTTCAGTCTATTGTGGGGTATAACGGGTAAAAAATGAAATATGACATAATCATAGTTCCATGTTACCTCTTAGTGATATAGACCTTTTCCACCTGACGTCACGATATCTGTCCGCCATGGTCCTGCCCACAACCCTGATCAAGGGGACTACATGGTGTGTTGAACAAGGGATTGTACACCCTACATAGCACACTAGGTTTAAATGTATCAATATTTCGATTTCAACTCCAGGAACAAATTTGTTAGTTATTAATTAAAAAGGTTGAAATGTCAGTATTAGTTAACGGGACCTGCATTTCATCATTTTATGAAGCGTAAATTACAGCGTATTCCATAGCATTGTTGCATTTGCAACAGAAGCACGGAATGAGCTAACGCTAATGCTAGCAAATCCAGGAGGAATCACATATTTGTACACCGTCTGAGGTGATCATGTTATGATAAATTAAACTTTATTTATAAACATTGTTACCTTTTCCACCACAACATACTGCATGTCCACATAATCAGCAGAACCGGAGCCATCAATTGCTAGGTCACTTTTTCTAGTGAAAGCAGATCAAACTCTCATCTTTGTTTCATTGTTATATATTGTAGATCACGATCACGTACATCCAAGCTAATAGACAATAGCGTTTCCAAACGTCAGTCTGAGTGAAATACGTCTCTCATTAAACAAGGTTGGTAATTGAGATTTGTTTGAGTTTTGAGTTTTGAATGCCATGCCATTAAAACATCTGTATGACGCGTTTTTAAATGCAGGGTGGGTTGGGAATCCGGCGGGATGACGTCGGAAGCGAATGCTTCGGGTTTAATGAATACGTTGGAGCGTCTTTTGTTGAAGCTGACATCATGGAATACCTATTCAAACATGAGCAAGCTGATCGAACACTAACTCAATAAGGTACTCGTACAATGTGAGACAACAATGTGTCATTGTTATGGTAAAGCTCACGCCAAACAAGCCTGCTAAACAAAACAATAAATCTTTGAATTGATGGTATGAATATACTGTAAAAATGGTCCCGATGTAACTTTACAGTTTTCTAACAAACCTACAGGCACATTATGTAATATTTCCACTGCGTTTGCCATGTTGTCTCTTTATACAGTCGTGTCAGTAAATGGATAGACACACAGATGGAATAAACACAAAGATAAAAACTTTGTAAAACAAATTAAACTTAGAGCTTTGTTTGGGATTTTGGAACAGGATTGAACTTTTTAGTTTAGATAAACTCAAGTGCAAAAAAATTAGCAGTAAAGATGGAAAAAAAAAGATTATTTTGTGTGCCGATTAATATATCGTCACATTGACTCCAAATCATTTTTTAGACAATTTATTAGGTTTATAATAGAAATTATCATCAACAGATTATGATTTGTTTCTGTCTTTAACCAGTTATTTTGCTCCACCAACACATATCCTTCTGCTACTGGCAGAGTTGGACATGACTAAATTTGGGGAAAAATCCAAAAAAATAAATAAGTTTCTCTTTATGTTCGCACTTATTCCGATTTGGAATATCAGCACAGTTAATGTTTGGGTTGCATTGTTGAATCCCAATTTGCCTTAAATGGAAAACTGGACACTTTGGACATGGAGTGATTAATATATTTAAACATACTAGTGGTGTTACTGTCCAATATCATCACTTATGAAATGATTTTCGTCCAATTAGATTGCATGGTCCAAACTATCTGTTGTACAATCAAATTTTTTATATAACGCATTATTTTCTGTAGGTCAGAGGTTCTTTGCCTGTACTTACCTAGACGTTTTTAACGGGCTAAAAGACATTTGTTGGCGTATATTATTTTAGCATTTATAACAAATACCATAAAGTCCTTGGGCAGCTTAAGACACCAGTCGTCTGATAGTGATTGGTTTTGCCTCTAGATCTGCTCAATGATCAGACAACTGACCATCAGATCGAGAGCTAGCATCCCAGCTCATTTGAATTAGTCCGTACTAACGAAAAGTTGTTGATACTGATTTATGCTTTAAACTGCTTTAAATGTGGAAATATGTGGACTTCATTTATTTATTTATTTAAGCATGCTTATTATTTGGTGACCTCAGTTTAATGGGACAGCCTATCTGTGTGCACCTGCTCCCTATGTAACCGTATCACGGCTCGCTAATGGCCGAGCACTGACTGATGATTGTTCGCTCAGCGTATCGAGCCTGCGCCTCAATGTGCTCATTGTGCGAGTTTAATCTCGGCCTTAGCGGCACAGTCTTTCACTGTTTAAACTTTAGACATGTAGGTTCTACAAATAGCAAATTCAGTTCTATTCAGTTCAAGTTTATTTGTATAGTGCTTTTTAACAATAGACATTATCACAAAGAAATCCAGAAATAGATCAAGATTTCTGTTGAGTAACACAGAGGTGAAAGTGGTGAGGAAAGTCTGCCTGTGATGACATCAAGAAGAAATCCTGAGAGAAACCAAATTCAAAAGGAACCTGTCTTGTGTTCATAGTACATATGTTTGGAAAAAAAAAAGTGTTATATTGATATTAAATGTAATGGTTGCTGAGCTCATCTATAAATGCAATCTTCTAAAATGTCCCCCCAAAAAAGTGTCATTCCGTCAAAGTGAGTCTAATTAAATGTAAAAAGGCCATATTAGTTTTGCACAGTATACCGGGATAACAAAAAAATAGTACTATAACAGCATTTTGAAATAATACTTTTTCTCTGTGCATGAATGTTTGACCTGGCTAACAGGAATCCACCTCCTGTCAGCACAGCGCTGACAGCAGTGATGTGTGTGTCGTAGCGGGGAAAAAATTGACCGAGTTTGTAACATGAGCCACGGAAAGAATTAAGCAGTGGAATTAAAAGAGTCTAGAGCAACAGTAGAGGAATTTGGTGGACACCCTCGTACAGAGCGACTTTTTATCTCTTTTTACATCTGAGCAATTGTGGCAAATTGATGGTACCATCGTTTGAACCTGCGACTTTCCGATCAGTATTCCAACATCGTAATCACTGAGCTACCCCTACTGTTTTAAAGTGTGCCAGAGTTGGTTTTATATTGGGAAGTTCACCAGTGGTAACTTGTCTTCTATTTTGTAAGCAATGTTATAGCATTTTGGCTGCTACAGCGGACCATCGGATCCGCACACAACGTGGCGGAGGTTTTACAGTGGATTCCCTTCCTGACCCATTTTATCTGGGCTTGGAACCGGCACTGCATCCAGTGGCTGGGGTTTGGGCATTGGGTGGGAACTGAACTGGGCCTTCGGCATGGCAGTCGAGAAACACACAAAAGGGAAAATCTAAAAAGCAAAAGAGGAAAAAGTGTACTGTCTTACTCAGAAGTGAAAACAAGTACACTAAATCTAATCACACAAATGCAGATCAACAGCATTACTATAGTGATGAGTATGTTAGGGGGCGTCTTAAAATTGCATTGATTATCTATTTACAGTTGTACCTGGAAGTCGTTATGATGTAGTACACAGAAAGTAAACATTTTGTCCCTGAGTTAGATGTGTTGGAAGCAGCAAAAATGGGCAAGAGTAAGGATTTGAGCAACTTTGACAAAATTTTGGTTAAATTATGATGGCTGGACGACTGGCTCAGATCCAGGTGTTCCCAGTCTGCAGTGGTCAGGACCGTGGTACAAGGAATGAAGACTCACTGGTGCACATGGGAGATGAAGACTGGACTGTGGAGTCTGATTCAATGGAAGGACCACTGTATCCTCCCAGTTGGATTGAGATCTGTGGAGTTTGGAACCAGAGTTGGCGACCTTCATCTCTTTGCTTGGGTGCTCTGACACGTTTCCCTCATGGCCAGCATTGACTTTTTTGGGGGGGAACAGGCCAGGTGGATTACCCTTTGGGTGCCTGTGATCCTGTTATGAGATAACTGGTATATAATTGATAAGCAATGTTAATGTGTTAATGTTATGTGGTGTTAATGCGATCCCTGATTGGTGTCTTGGTCAATTTCGAGCTACTTGATGAAGAAAAAGAACGATGTTCACCAGATGTTGATAACCCGGTATGGTTTGCGTCTTGGAAGCGCATCTCCTCAGACCTTCACAGGTATTACCATTACTATTGCTTTTTTAGTTCAGAATTATGAGACAGCAAAGCGTCAAGTTACAAACCTTTTATAAAATACCTAACACACAACTTACACAATGAGTCACAAGTTGTCTGTAATAATTTTAGAGAGTGTGCAATCTCTGACCACAAAAGCACACAGGAGAACTATTGCACTAAATAGGGGGTATATAAACGTATCTGATGAGCTGATGAGCAACAGTGACTACAAGTTTGAACATCTCATTTTTATTAAATAGACATGTTTTAGATTTATTTTGCATGCCAATGGACTATTAATGGCTCGGTGCTGGACAGCTTCCTTGGGTGTCCCTCCATGACAGCATGACAGCGTAACTGCGCTGAACACTAAACATTACTGAGATGATAGGATTTTGTCATCTCCGGATAAACGGGAGTATCATTGTCTCTGTCAAAGTGAGTTGAACAGTTCTGTGTTTGATGGAAAAACCAGGACCGTTCCAGGCATTTCGAAATTTGTTCCAGACTCTCCTGACAAAGCACAAATCAAACTTGACAATAAGCATCTGTCATGTTAGCCCCTCTCTCTCTTGGTCTCTCTGTTTGTATCTCTTCTAGGCACTCCATTTTTCCATCTCTCTTCCTCCGTGTTAAGGCTCCTTCTCTCACTCTGTCTGTCTGTCCCAGTCGACGTAAACAATACTCTAGAAGTTATTAAGTGAATGATAGTGTGTACACTAAAAGGCGCTATGTAAATGGGACGATGTGTGTATTTGTGACGATGTGAGTGTGTGTGTGAGTCAAATCAGTTCATTCTGTAGTGAAGGTGCAGCCCGTTGCTCAGTGTGTGTTTATAATATTTGGAACCTGAGTGACAGTTTGTTCTTTCTCTCTTCCCTGTTTTTTTTTTTCCAATCCGTCCTTCCTCTTCTTTCGTGTGTGAAACCCACATCAAAACCGTCGCGTTCGGCTCAGAGCTCTCTCTGTTCTCCACATCAAACGCTCTTTCTGTCTCACCTTCGCCGAACCGAGCAGCGGGTATTCATCAGCAAACACAGCGCCGGACACAATTTCGAGTTTCTGACAAGAGCCAGCTGCTGGAGCTATGGTGTGAAGGAAACGAAGAGCCGGTTGTGTGGATACTCTGGAATGTGTGCTTCATTCAGTCTGAAAAATCAGTAAAAGTAGCACAGTAGAAACAGCCAAGAAGTAAACAGACAGAGCAAATGTTAAGCAAAATGCGTTAAGCAGAAGGGAGGGGTTTGTATCTGATAGCAGACAAAATCGAAGATAAGTTTATAAACAGCGTCTCAGAAATTATGCAGTTACGCGTAATAAAATGCGCTGGATGCTTTTCCCTGGGGTGTAAATTGCTGACTTGCTAAGTGGCTAAATTGCCTACCGTCGCAATAGGCTACTAGCTAACTCTGTGGCGCCATCTTGTGCTATAAGCTACACTGAGATTTCTGACGTGTTAACTTCTACTACATAGTTTGTGTATGAAATCACTGAAAATTTCATTAAAGGTTGCGGCCTCTTCAGCAATCCAGATTGCGATCTCTTTTTTTAGCTCCTAAATATATCCTTATTACTTATACTTAGACTATTGGTGTATCTATCCATCTCTCTCTCTCTCTCTCTCTCTATCTCTCTCTGTCTGAATTATATGGAGGTCAGGCATGAAATAATCAAAAAGTGCCTGTGGTGTGACTGGATACTTTACAAACACACACTCCTCCTGGTGTTGAGTACAGTTGGACATATTCTCGTGTCCTTAAAAGACCCTAAGAGTCGAAACCAGGCTGGATTTCCCCTACACACCCTGGTAATACTAACACACCCTATCAGTGCAGTGAGGAAAGTTTGCTTTAGTACATTTAGGATGAAACCAATAAGTCACTGGATCTACACTCTTAGCAAGTTTAGCTGTAGGGTGTGTGTTTTTTTTAATAGACCAAAATTTGTCTAATAATAATAATAATAATAATAAAATACTACTACTACTAATAATAATTAGATATACCACATTGCTTAAATTTTAAACTGAACACACTTGACTCTGGCTGTTACCCTGTGTTTCAGGTGCAGTATACGGACAGACAGACGGACACAGAGTTTGTGACGTATCTCACTCTCTCGCCCGTTCAGATGACGTTCCACGGCATTGGGAGCTCCATACAGGCCAGCCATGACCAGGTACCCAGTTATACACTACTCCTGTAACAGATTCACGTCATCCCACATCATCCTTCATTATGAGATTCATTTATTCCAGTGTCTCGTTCCACATAAAACCAGTTATCCCAGTGTCTCTCATCCGTCACTCCTTCCATTTGTGTCTGCGTCTGTCCCTGGCTAATCAACGTGTAATTTAACTAGTTTATATATTGCCATCTAGCAGCCCAAGCTGTACTGAGTAGGCTTTAAGTGAACACAGTGAAACAGAATATGTCACAGGCGGTTGAACTAAAACATAAAAACGTCAGAGTGCGTTTTATTGTGGTGTTTGTTTAAAATGGTTGCTAGGGTTATGTTGGGATTATATTCCTCCATAACCATAAGGCTCAGCATTTGATCAAAACTCGAGGCTGTTGTTGGGACCACATTCCCATCGGCCAGAGAACCGGACAATAGCAAATAGTGTTACCACGACAACAGTCATAAAGGATCTTGAATAATTGACTTCATGCACATGACCAAAGGTACTTGCTGGGATTGTGTGCATCTATGCTAAGGGATTGGCCGCTCACACACAGAGTGCACATCTCTTTTACTGGGACTGACAGATATAAAAGATATACCTCCTTCACTAGGCCACGCCTTCTTTACTAGAACTGACAAACACAAGTTTCACTGGGATTGACAAACACAAAGTAACACCTCCTTGACTGGAACTGAAAAACATAAGCCACGCCTTCTTCACTACAACTTACAAAGACAAGCCCCATCTCCGTGACTAGGACTGAAACACAAGCCACACCTCCTTGACCGGGACTGACATAAGCCACACCTCCTTGACTGGGACTGACAAACACAAGCCACACCTCCTTGACTGGGACTGACAAACACAAGCCATGTCTCCTTCACTGGGACTGACACAAGCCACACCTCCTTGACTGGGACTGACAAACACAAACCACGCCTCCTTGACTGGGACGGACGAACAGAGGCCATGCTTCCTTTACTGGGACTGACAGGCGCAAAAGTCATTCCTTTTTTTTTCTGTCCCAGCTATTATTCCTCAAAGCAATTACAGTAAAAATGTCGTGTGTGTGTGTATGTGTGTCTCTTTGTGTTAACTTGTCCATGCAGAAAATGTGCTGCTTATGTTACCTAATCTAAACATGGGATGCCCTTTTGTTCTGCCCTTCATTGCTCCCGCTCTGTTAAAGTGCACATTCTGCAGACAGGGGATTCGCAGCCACTGAAGCCAAATTAATGCAATTAAGGCCACAGTCTTGTTTCTGACAGGAGCAGTAGTGCGTGAGTGCTTGCTAGAGGGGGTTTCTTCCTTCAGATTACAGCTAAATGGACAGATGTTGAACCAGGACCGTGCAATGAATTGGATTTTGAAAACAAGCTAATTGGGATTTAATAACCATTGTGCCGCATTCCGTTCCACAGTAACGTTTTGTTTTGTGTTATAAATCCAGCGCATCCATTAGCATTACAGCGATGTGCTCTTGCTCCAAACTCAGATTCTACGCAGCAAGTTGTTTCACTTGCGTGTAAAACCTGCTAACATCCTGTCATACGATCGAGCAGTTTGATTACAACAGAACACAGACATTTTTTGCTTAATTTTTTTTTTAGCTGAGCAGTGTGACAGGTTTCGATGGCAAATGAACCAATAAAATTTTTTTGGTAGGTTTGGTTTGGCTTGAGAATTGATAGCGCAAAGGGGGACTCTGCTCAAGAAGAAAAGTAGATCCAGTTTGGAAACACTTTGGTTTCAAGGAGGTTGACTTAAGAACAACGCCGCGGCACAGTCATTGATTGAGGGCGCTCCAAAAATACGCGCTCTAGCTCATTTATATCAACTTTTAGAAAAAACAAATGCATCATTTTTCAACATAATCTCTTTGCTTTTCAGTGCACTTTGTCCACCTGTAACCAAGCTTTCGTAGTTCCTCATTAAAAATGTTTTCGGCTGAGCTGCGAGCCACGAAATCACTGCTGTCTTCACTTCTTCATCAGAAGTTGCTTTCAGGGATCAAACAGGTGAAAGTCCAATGGAGCAAGATCAGGATTTTAGGGAGGATGCTTTAACACCTCAGAGCGAAATGTACGCAGAAGTGTGTGGACGTGCATCGTCATGCAATATCACAAAACCCTATGATAGCAGTCCTCTGAGTTTAATCCGAAGTTTTGGCTTCAGATCTTCAATAAGCATCTTACTCTAACAAGCATTGTTGATTGGTGAACTTTTTTCCTGATAATGTTCCAATTCTGGCCTTTGAGAATCCCAGAAAACTGTAAGCACCAATTTTTAAGCTAATGGTTGACTTTTGAACTTCTCCCTTGGTTGGTGATTGAGGATGTTTTCGTCCCATACTCTGTTGCTTCCTCTCAGACTCAAAAGTGTTGGATCCATGTCTTGTCACCTGTAATGGTTTCGGTTTAAGAAACTTTCACCTTTCTTAGAGTATCCAAATATATCCAAACACTTCTGTTTATGCTCTTCCGTGAGTTGTTTCAGCTCGCACTGTAGTTACAAATGAACTGATGTAACACGTTCACACCTGCACAGCAGTGACCGGGAAGACGTAGCCTTGAACGGAAAGTGCTGATAAGACAGCAGAAGTTTTGATATAACCAGAATATGGATCATTTGTGACTCATCCACTGTGACCCACTGTGTGTGTGTAAGCATTTTTTTTGTACAACATTTATCTTTTAATTACTTTTCAGTTGTTATATTTCAAGTTCAGTAAATGCATGTTTCACAGTAAATGAATTATTATTTTTAAAAAGTGTGAAAGGGGAGTGAGTTGTTCATGAACTTACGTGTAGTTAGTGTTTTATGTTGATTAGCGAATAATATCTATCTATCTATCTATATATATATATATATATATACACCTTTCTGAAGGTGTGCACAGCCGTTTTTGTTCCAGTCTGCCTACTGACCAAAGAAATCGTGAATGTCATAATTGAGCAGCCTTATGTTGTACGAATAATTATGGCAGGGAATCCTATATAATTTATATAATTGATAAGTGATCACACATGGAGTGCGGAAAGTGTTATTTCACACTTTGCTTAGGTGACTTGAATGAAGAACAGGAAGCTAAATTTTAACACCAGATAGGATGTAAAACCTTGACTTTTGTATTTCTAAGTCTGAGACCTTTTCACAAAAATTCATTAGCCAAATCCAAAATTTCCACCAACTGGAAATGGCTTGGTTTAAAAGATCACATCAATAAAACATGCTCATACCATATCCTATGAAGTGCATTCATGCTAAAGGAAAAGAAAATAGGACAATGGATTACAACTGTCTCAACAATGGACAACTACCTGTAGATATCTAGAAATCTAGAGCACTGTGTGTAGGAAGCCAGATCAGGAAGTAAAGACTGAGCAGTGTAGGCGTCTCATACTGCAGTGGTCAGACTCCTGTACATGGTGGTTTGACTGAGTGAATCAAGTGTGTAGAGGTGTGTGTGTGTGTGTGTGTGTGTGTGTGTGCGTGTGTGTGTGTGTGTATGCTGCAGGCACTCCGATAGTCCACCTTATCTGTATAATTAGACATGTTGATGCATTGAAGGCCTGCACGATAAACATTTCCTGGATTTTACAGATATGCTGCAGTTTCAGCTGATACAGTCTGTCAACAATTCAGAAAAAAAAATGAGTCACTAAGCATTTTAAGAAAAAAATAAGCTGATTATGCCTCCACCAGGGACTTTTCCGGTGGGCATGGCGTATAATCTGTGTGTTCGAATTAACACAGAAAAACATGTACTTGTTGATATGGTGAAGATTTCTGGAAGAATACTGTATGTTTGAGATTTTAGTTTTTCTCAGGAACAACCTTGAAGAAAGAGAAACTAAAGAAGATGCAGAGAGAATAACTTGGTGATAACAAAAGCTTATTTTTAGGTGGTGTTCTACAACATTTAATGAGAAAGATATATATCATGTAATTCGAAGTTAAGTTACTTTACAGTAAATGGAAGAAGGGGAAGAATGCTGCATTCATTTCAGTTTCTGTCTATTCAGTTTTCCAACCATCAGATCGATCTTGATTTGCGTGCTCTCCGTTTTTATAGCGCACCTGCTGTATAGTGCATGTTGGGAAAATCCCAAGCCTCCTTTACTTTTACTTTCCCGTTTGACTCAGCTCCAGTTGTTTACAGTCTCTGTTTAGCAGTCTATGAAAGCTTTTCTAAATATGTTTACTCATCCGCCACTATTCCCGGCTGTCACAAAATCCCGTATTTATCAGGAGAACATTGTACTGACAGGAAGTTTCACTTTCGCAATGACTGAAAGTTTTCACCATGACCTTGATTCTCAAATTTCCACTTAAACTTCATTCATTCAAATGTCTTTGTTATTAAACTACTAGAGTTCTAATAAGGAATTAGTACTTATTAAGGAATTAGTACTAATTACTAGTAATTTTGAAATCAGCAATAGAATAAAAGAGGGATTTTAAGTAGCGTTTTCCTCTTTTACAGCAATTTGAAAGCAATATTTTATTTTTCATTAACAAACATAACATTAATAAATAGACCTTTTGACAAATCAGGTTAAAAATTAATCAGCACTTTTATGTAAGACATATTAAAGTTTGTCTTTAAATTATAAAATACAAAAAAGTTTATTAATTTCCAGAATATTACAGAACTTATTATACTACTACTTCTACTGCTGCTGCTACTTCTAATATTTCTACTACAACTAATACTCTTATTTATAAGATAGATAGATAGATAGATAGATAGATAGATAGATAGATAGATAGATCTTTTTCTTTTTCCTTTTCAAGCTGTCTGAATCGTGTTTTGACAATAAAGTAGGAAGCTTCCTATTAATGCCAGTTGCTAAGGGGATTGTTAGCCAAATATATAGCTTGATATACTTTAACTGTTGTTGTTTTCTGAAAGTAGATTTTTATTAGCGTATGATTAATGTGTATGATCAATGCGGATAATCTTTGTGTACGCTACAACAACCTCCACAACTCCCGCAAACCCATCGACCTTTTCTGAAACCGAATCTCTCCCATCAGCCGTGTTTAAGAGAATCACACCTTTAGTCGCAGGGTGGTGAATAAACAGAGAGTCTTCTCTCACACACTCATCCCTCCATCATCCAGTTCACTTAGAAAGATGGAGTGAGCCATCAGCAGATTGAGTGAGACGGAGAGACGGGCAGAGAGACAGAAAGTGAGAATGTCTGACAATGTAAACATGAACTTGCAGATGAAGAGGGGTGCGATGAAAGCTGAAGAACTTCAGAGAGTCTGATAGCGGACAACATTAGCAACACCACCTAGTGCCGGGTGATTTAGGGTTAGCAGGCACTTAACACTTTAGATCTTTTTTTCTTCTTTTTTTTTTTTTTTTTTTTTTAGTGGAGAGGGTAAGTAGGTGATTGTAATTACACACCGGGGGGATTAGTGTCGATGATTAATGACGAAAAGCTCTTCACCCCAATCTCTCGTACGTCAGACATCTAATGCGGCTTTTAATACAGAGTTTCGAGCACATTATCACACATTAAAGCCCACAAGAAAGCTCAGAGGAAGTTTGGGCTCTGTCCCAAACACTAGCATACACTAGAAGTCTTGTCACCCGAATTCATTAGATGCTTAGCAAGAACACTTAAGAAAGCGTGTGGTTTGGGACAGTGGTAATAAATGCTGCATCACTTTAAACACACCTCGTGCTATCTGAGCTTGCTAAGTAGTTGATCCATTAGTGGTTAGGAAGATGAGGGACATTTTATAAAGGATAAATAAAGATAGAAAGTAACAAAGGAAAAAAAAGAAAAAACAAGCGAATAAACAAAAAATATATATAGATGAGAAAGATGGAATGAAAGAAAAGGAAAAAAGGGAAGAATAAAAAAGGGAGTAAACAATGATTTCAGAACCAAAAAAAAAGAATAAGCAAGAATGTAAGAACAAATGAGAAAGAAAAAAAAAAGAAAATTGTATGTTAGAAAAAGGAAAGAGCAAAATAAAAAGCTATATAACATGACAAGGGAAAAAAGGCCAAGTAATGGAATAAAAAAAGAATAAAGTAAAAGTAAAAAAGAATGTAAAGAACAGCATGAATTAAATAAATCTAATCTTTTTTGTATAAACTAAGAATTATATCAAAGTAAAAAGAAAAAAAGAATGTAAGAACAAATGAAAAATATAAAAATGCTATTTAACATAAGCAAAGTAATAAAAAAGAATGAAGTAAAAGTAAAAAAAAAAGAATGTAAAGAAAGTATGAACACATTATATAAAACTAAAATTTTTTGTATAAGCTAAAATGATAAAAGAAAAAAGTATGAAAGAATGTATAGAAGGAAAAATTAATTAAAAATTAAAGAAATTTATTTTTATGGAAATGATATAATGAAACTTTACATAAGGAATAAAATTAATAAAGAAATTTCTATTGTATTATAGAGATCAGGTGACACACCATGACTATATACAGTGATAACATTATATATATATGTATATATATATATATATATATATATAGTATTCTTGAATCGTGACACATCCCGCATTTTGAGACTAAGAAATTGGAAAATAGTTTAAAACCAAAAAACAGCATGCCTCTCTCTGAAACGACTCTTTTAACGTTAAGCGCTCTAGTTTGGGACGCCTCCCAGAAAAAGGTGAAACGGTATGCGGAATGACAGTTTAGGAACACTGTGCTGATTAATGTGCTGACTGAGGATTGAATGTCACGCGCACACACACACACACACACACACTTTCTCTTCAGATTTGTACGACAAGCGGTAACACTCTGATGTGGTTTAATCCCGTCTATTGTGACTCAGCTGCACGAATCGTTCAGACTTGCACTGAATTACGGGTATTAAAAAGTAAATAGACTTTCTTCGAAACATTTATGCAGCATTTATGCAGCTCCTCTCCATTACCACACGAACACAAATACACAGCTGCAAGGTAAAATAATTCACGGACTTTAACACATACACTGCTTGTGGAACACGCTCACTTGCTTATCATCTGGCAGGTGTGTGTGTGTGTGTGTGTTTGTGTGTGAAGATGGGGGTTGTTTGTGTTGTAGATGATAAAGGCGTTAAGCTCTGCTCAGTTAGGTGTTAAATTTATTAACACTACAGTGCTAACAGGAGTCAGTGTTTAGCCAACAGTCACTGATTGGTGATGTTATAAGAGCGTGTGAATTCACACACACACACACACACACACACACACACATGCATATACATATGCATTGCTGAGGGTGTGCTGATTAATGGCTTCTGCCACTCAGTGCCCTTGAAGTGGAGATTTGGTCGAAAGAGAGCCATTTAAATTTAAATTAAAAACATGTTAAGCGAGCTCACCTTCGAACATCATTGGCTGTCGGGCCTATCACGTCATCTAAAATCTTTTGTCTTTTTTGTTTTTTCATACTAACCTCATACTAGCTTGGTAAACTAATTAGAACTGCACACTCGTTACTTGATTTCTTGCTGCTTTATCGTCTCGCTAACCGCTAATTAGTCCCACTATATAACACACAATCATGCCTGTCCTAGCATTTGTATTCGCATGTTCTTCTTTTATGTTTACCTGACTACTATTTCTTTGTAGCCGCGAGAGACTAATTAACACTTCCCAGGCATATTGGACGCAGCTTGAATGGGTTTCCTTCAGACTTCCGCGTCTGCTTTAACAGCGTCAGTAAAACCTAACACTTTTATTTGATACGTGACGCGTGTTTTGTGGTGAAGAGCCTATCAGCATTAATCAACCAACAACAAAACCGTGTCAGAGTGTAATTACGGTCAAACACACGAGCGAGAAGATACTGAGTTTTATTGTTCAGGGACTCCAAACCATATGCTGATTTATTCACTTTACACTTAATTTAATTTCTTTTTCGGGGAAAAAAAAACCAAAAAAAACGTTCTCATGCCCACACACACAAAACCGCATTCAGGGTGGTTCGCTTTTTGAGATGAGTCCGGCAACCTGAGAATGTCTCCCTCTCTGTGTCTCTGTCTCTCTGTTAATGTAATTTCATGCGTCAGGAAGCAGACATCATAAAACGGGGTTAACATTGGGTACAGACGAGGTGTCACACACTCCTGTGGTTAAAACAAACAGTCTCTTTGTGTGTGTGTGTGTGTGTGTGTGTGTGTGTGTATGAAGTAGGTGTGGTGTGTGTATGTGTGTTAATGATCATTCTGTATATAAATCAGGTCTCTAATAATCTGTCTGTTTTGCACTTATGTCCCCTTATCCCCTTAGTGGGATCCCAGTCCCTTTAATGTCATATTTCCATGAATATGTGCAACAGAGATCATTTTATTCAGAGCACATGTCCCTGTGATAATTGTTCCATGTTGCAGTAAAGTCCCCACAAAGCTGATGTGTTTGCAAATTTGTGATGTGTGTGTATATGTCAGTGATTATATTTTTATTTAAATCAGGTCCCTGTAATATTACAACATGCATCCATGTTGTTCTAAAGTCCTTATAAAACTAGTGTATGATTAGAACTAGTGTACTCGTAACATCCAAATTTCTGTCCTTTGTGAGTGTATGTGTGTGTGTGTGTTTATAAAACCATGGGTTGTGTATAACCATGTTCCTATATACTGTACAGTGTGTGTCCACAAATCTAGTGCTTGATCTAAGCCCTAATAATGTCATATTTCTATAAATATCTGTGTTGGTGTGTATGTCTGTCAGTGATAATTTGGTACATAAATCAGGTCTCTAATTATGTGTCCCTATTGTACTAATTTCCATATACGCCCAGAGCTCGATTCCATTCACTCTAATTTTATATTAAAAATAAGTGTCGGTGTGTTTGTGTGTAAACAATAGTCATTTTGGTCCATGTTGTAGTCACCACAGTGTGTGATTTGTGTCCCTATAATGTCAAATTTCCATAAAGGCATGTGCACGTTTCTGGCATGTGGGCGTCAGTGATCATTTTCTGTATAAATGCATCTACGTTGTGCCAAAGTCCTCCTAAAGTAGTGTGTGATCGGTGTGTTCATAATGTCCACATTTCCGTTGTATGTATGTCTTTGCATGTAAGTCTGTTCTGTGTCTATATACTGTATATAGTGTCTCCCCTTAAAACTATTGTATGATCTGAGTCCCCATAATGCCATATTTTTATGAATGTCAGTGTCTTGTGTGCTTGTGGACATGATATACTAATGTCCCCTCAGAGCTGGTGTGTGATCTCAGTCCTCAAAATGTCATTTATTTGAATGTGTGTATGGTCAACATGTTTTTGGTGTGTCTGTATCTGTGTATCTTTCTCTATGTCCACCTGTCTGTCTACGTGTTTGTCAGTTTCTCTTTCTGAGGTCCCAAATTCAACGATTAATCATACTTTATTGCTTTTTAAATCATACGATATTACGTTTTATTATTTTGTGCTCGCACCTGTTTTTGGCAGAAAAACAACGTCCCCTATCTGTTTGATTTAAATCCCTAATAATGGTATTGGTTCTTTCGAACTAAGCAGTCGTCTTTAGTATTTTCACATTCACTACTTTACTATTTTGCAGTTCATTCTTCAGTTAAATCAGACTTTCAAAGAGTTTTTTTTTTAATTGCAAAAGCCATGGAAATGAAGTGAAATGACGATGATGATAACAAAAAAAAGTCCATAACTGCAGTGACGGTACTGTGTGTTGGTTCTGTTGTGCAAGAGAAGTGTTTGAACTGTGGCGTAGCAGACAGACTGATAGACTGCGAGCAGGGGGTGATTTATATCGGCGAGTGTGTGAGGGAATGTTTGGAGAGGCGCAGAAGGCCGTTAACACTCTGACCCCTGATACAGCGAGCAAACGCAGGAATTCTGGAGGGAAGGGGAAAAAAAGAGATGAGATGAGTCGCATGCACAGACGCCATGATCTGTTCTTTTCGTTTAGGGGCAGCTGTGCAGCCCCACTCCCATTCCACACTTCCCCCTGAGCCCATTCCCTAACCTCATACACTCGCCCGACCCCCCTCCCTCAACCCCAGTCCTGTTCCTCGGATTTACAGCTTTTCTCTAGTTCTAATTAACGCCGTGTTAATCGCGTGTTAAATCTCGTCGCCTGGTGTTTACTGTCTGTTTGCCGTGTTGTAAAGTTGTGTGAGGGAGCTCATAAACTAGAGTGTGTTAATGTGGATTTAAAATGGAGTGTGAAGTGTGTGCGAGTGTGTGTGTGTAAAGCACTGCAGACTGAGCATGGGCTCCTGCGTAAGGGCTAGATGGCAGATACTTGTACTGATGGGTCTGAGTCTGATAGGGGCCTGAGTGCAATAAAAATAATAGTAATAATAATACATTTTACGTGCTAACCAGCTTGACCAGTACACCTCAAAGGAGTCACTCAATCTGATATGTTAGCAGTATAGTAAATGTCCCGACTTAAGTAGTTCCCTATGTAGGAGCAGCTGCATGTTAGTGGCAGTCCTAACTGCAGGATCGCTCAATTTAAGAAGAGCGCTGAACCCCTCCAGGTCTCCAGAAAGGCCCCAGACCCCTAAGGATTATTATTAAGCCACTGCTGAATTTCTATTTACTTCAGGCACATTGAGGAGAGAATGGCCTTTTGTAATCCCATAATGATGATGTGATGGTCCTCAAATGTACAGGTGTTTGATTACAAGGGAGATGATTGCATAGTGTTTCAGAAACCCAAAACAAGCATATAGGGAGAAATTTTTAAAAAATAACTTAAAAAGAACATTAATAAACAATATTTCACTAATGTCCATTAATGAAATAGTGATAGTTCATTTTTGCGCGTTAGTTTTTGCGTTTCATTTAAGAATAGATTTAACAAGAAACAAATGTCTAAAACATGAGTAAGACTGTTGTCAGAAAAAATTTGAAAAAGTGACAGCATTATTTTCTTCACATAGACCAAATATGGTTGTGGGTGTGGTTGTAAGATTTGCATACTATTACCCCATAAAATCTACTCTACCTAAATTAATTATTTTGCAATCTTGGACATATACAGTAGCTAAACTATTTTTGCATATACATTTTTTCATTAAAAGGAGCCTAAATTTAATTACCAGGAAAGGATGTATTTTCCAGACAAAGTTAATACAAGTTGTCCAGCTCCTGGAAGACTGCCTTATCTGGCAACACTGCTCACTCTAATTTGCACCGCCTGACAAGGTTAACTCCGTTCTTTTCTTTTCCAAAATGTCATTTCCGTCTTCCTTTTAAAAATATTGAATGTAAAAATAGCCTGGGAGTTTCATGCTCCGTTACTCCGTTAAGCTGCCGAAAATACTATCTGTCCTCATTCAAAACTGCGGCTGTTCATTATTGTGCATCGGCTAAAATGAAAGCGTGTCTCAATTGTTTTCTACAAGTTAACAGATGTGTGAGCTATGGAGCACTATTACGCTAAACAAACATTATCAGTTCAAATGTCAATCAGATAAATTCATCAATTAAAATTGTAATAATTAATCATTAACATCCGTAATCACCTTTCAAGTGGTAAAAATCAGAAAACACCAAAACCTCTCCCCTGCCCCGAGATCCCAAATGAAATCCGAGATTCACAACACTAGGCCACTGATTTTACATCATTTCACTGGAAGCTGTTGATAATATGTCACTGCTTGTGAAGTTTTTTTGCAGCCAGAGCATCCTCCGAGAGAAAAATTTCCAGTGGACCCGTTTATGACCGTAGCACAGATTTGTTGGAAAAAAAAACTGAGTCAAATTTCAACACCATCTTGTTAATTTATTCAAAACTGTTAAATCTTTTTATTGCTGAACGCTAGACTCATGCAGATGCAGAGTTGATCTATTGCGCATCAGCCAAACACTGTGTTGAACTTTGGACGTGAGAAGTCAGAGGTGGGAATTACATCATTTTCTACACTTTTTCACACTCGCTTCCTTCATACTGTTTCTGAAAATCACAGAATTATGGGGAACATAGGGATAACGAAGGCCAACATACTGTTTTTCCCTCCAAAAAATTTATAGAAAATTGTGGCAGTGAAGGAAACTGAGGACCGAACTAATTAGTCCTCGTTGCCGTGGGAATCTGAGCACTTCCTGTCAGTGGTGTATGGAGTAAAGAACGGAGGAGTGTTAAACGTTATCTGACTGCACAGTGTCCAGTTTCTGTGACACACACACATAAACACGTGCAACTGTGCAAAGTGACCTGTGGGGACTCAGTGTGTGATCATTTATGCTCCTTTAAGGGTCTGTTATCTGTCTCGGCTGTCTCTCTCTGTCTTCCACTGTAAGCTAGCGCCACATGGAGCATCTGCTAAATAATCCAAATTCCAGATTTTTTACCTGCTGATGGAATTTAAGGTCACAAAAATCATTCCCAATGGACAGATAATCGCTCTGTTGAGGAAGCCATAAATTACAGACACACACATAAACACATACACACACACACACACACACACACACATAGCAGAACAGTATGGATCATTTTACAGAGAAAAAGAAACCAATAAAAAGGCTGGATGAAACCTGTCGACTTTTGGCTGTGCAGGGTCTTATATAAATTTATATTCATTAATTTACTCATTTTGAGGGCTGGGATTTTGCCCCATTTGGTGACACACCGATTCCCACCAACCAGCTCAGCCCTCTTCTTTCATGAAAGGCACAGGGCAGGGTAACAAACTCAGAAGACAGCGCAATCAACCCTCTTCCACATACTTGATCACACAGGTGCCTGTGATTGGCTAGTGTCAGCGGTGTGACACTATCCTTTCCATCCACGTCGACAGGATAAAAACTTAACTTGTTTCAGTTTTAGCCCTAATAGAATATTTTCTCCAAATAGATTTAGCTGATTCGATAGGTTCATTCATATTAAAATAAGCTAAATGTAATTTCCTTACTCAATGTGGATCATTTAGAAATCTTTATTTTTTTTTGTTCTTTCCTGATGTGCTTTGATGGCCAAAACAAGATGCACACACTAATACTTTGTTAGACACCCTTCAGCCTTGAATACAGCACATGTCTGCCACGGAATTGCTTCAATAACCTTATGCTATGTCAACATTTATTTCCATCCAGATTTGCAGTAATTTCCCCCGAGATGTTGCGTTGTTGATGGGAGAATCAAACCAGTCTCCAAAGTATTCCCCAGCACATTCCTAAGACAGACCCATGGTTAAATGTCAGGACTCTGGGATGACCAGTTCATATATGAAAATAATTCCTCATGCTCTCTGAACCACTCTTTTACAATTTGAGTTCTGGAATATGCCTGTTTCATCAGGGAAGAGAAGAATAACTCCATTGACCTGATAACCTGGTTATTTAGTACATTCAGATCATCATCTGACTTCATTTTATTGCAACATAACGTTTCTGGACCTAGACTTGACCAACTGAAGCAACCCCAGATCATAACACTGCCTCCAGAGGCTTGTACAGGGGCCACTGTGCTAGATCGCCTTATTGTCTTCCCTTCTTACCCTGACTCACCCATCGCTCTGGAATAGGGCCGACCTGGACCCATCAGACCACATGACTTTTTTCCATTGCTCCAAAGTACAACCTTTATGCTGCTTTTTTTGTGTCTCACTAAAAAAGTAGTTTTCTTATGGCCACACAGCTGTTTCGCGCCAATGCTGTTGGGCTTTTTTTGGCACATTGCGTGTTGAAATGCTTTAACTTTCACTATGAATCATAGCTCTGATTTCTACTGTTGATTTTAATGATGCGACATCACCATGTTTTTAAGTGGTCACTGATCACGGTCTTTCCTGACCTCATTTCTTCTGTAGAGTTGACGGTTCAGCCCTATTCTTCCAGGTTTTATTAGCATCTTGGACTGTTTTTAACCCAATGCCAGTAATCTCCTTATTTGCTTTCTTTGCTTAATGCAGATCAATAGTTCTTTGGTCAACTACAGATGAAAGTAATGAATCTCAATAGTGCCTCCCCATCCTGCTAATCTGTTTTAAACGTATGGCTTATAAGTAGTTAAGGCAATGTGATATGTGAGAGTGTCAGATAGAGAGATTTGCATGTTCAATTTCATGCTGGATAAATGTCAAGAGGATTCCCCTCAGCCCTGAAGCAACATACACACACACACTCACATGCTGCCATACATAAAGATCGCATTGTGTAATGTGGAAAGCTGTGGGTGGAATGTGTGTATGTGAGAGCAAGAAACCCTGAATGAAAACACACATTCTGAGAGGAGGAAAGGTCTGACCCTCAGATAAATGCTGTATCCATGCAAATCATACCTGTGTTATCATGCTAAGTGGGTGGGGCTTTGACCTACCGGCCACGTGGCAGTGCAGCATGGGTGTGTAATCACTGTAATCACTTCCTCTATTTGCATGGGTAATAAACTGAGACTTGATGAGACTCTATCAACCAGTCAGTTGGGGTTTGTAATCAGAGCACGCTCATTAATGGTCTTATTCAGCATGACGCTCCAACACCCCCGCATAGCTCTAATGTGCGTACAGACAAGATTTGTTCTGTTTCACACTTGATTCCATAAAATGAAAATATAAGATGGCATACCTTGTCATTGTTATTGTGAACTTTTATGAAAATTGTAACTTATTAGCTAAACTATCTTTAAAAAAGTCTGTGGGTGAGTAAAGAATTCTTTGCACTCCAGTTATATCAAAACTTCTGTTGGCCGCATTGGCTTATCAGCACTTTCCATTCAAGGCTACTGTCTCCCCAGTCACTGCTGTGCAGGTGTGAATGTGTTACATCCGTTCATTTGTAACTGCATTGCGAGCAAAAATGGATGGAAAGAAGAGCAGTGATTAGCTTTTTTTTTTTGGTCGTTATTTATCGAAGACTTTATGTGAGTATTGATAAAGTGTTTGGATATCTGCAAACAAAATATGGATCTATACTGTAAGGAAGGTGAAAATTTTCTTAAAGATAATCATTACTCATGGCAAGACATGAATTCATCGCTACGAGCCCCAGAGTAAACAGCAGAGTATGGAATGGAAACATCTTCAATCGCTGACCAACAAGTTCTCAAGTAAACCATTGGAAAATTGAGGCGTATAGTTTTCTAGGATTCTTAAGAGCCAGTATTAGAACATAATCAGGAAAATATTCAACAATCAACAGTGCTCGTTACAGCAAGATGCTTATTGACGAGCTGAAGCCTAAACTTCTGATTTTTTCACAGAGGACATCTAACCGAGGACGTTGTGATTTTGCATGACGTTTGAGTTTTGAGGTGGTAAAACATTTGATTTTGACTTTTGACTCATGTTTGGTCCTGAAAGCAGCCCTAAGAGGATGAAAATTCACTTCTGATGAAGTCCTGAAGACAGCGGCGCATTCGTGGCTTGCAGCTAAACCTTAAACGTTTTCAATGAAGGAATATGAAAGATGCTTTTAAATTCTACAGCCTGAGTAGGAATAATTTTTGAGTCACCCTCGTACTTCTGAATTTTATTTTAGCTTTTTATATAAATAAATAACCTTGACATATAATCCATGTTAAAAGTTGACCTGTTTTTAGTAGTAAATAAGTTTTTTAAATGGTTTGTGACATCTCAATGTCTAATTCACGATTCCGGGATTAATTAAAAAATAGACGAGATTTTGTTTTAAAGAAAATAATCAGAAAGACATGCTGTAAATATTGAGCAAGGGAATGGAGGACTGTGCAGTGAATCATGGTTTTACCAGGTGCTGCTGATAAAGCATATTTCAGATAATAGAAATTTTCTGCACTTGTGCAGAATGCAGACCAACAAGAAAAGAAAACATGTCTGCCTGTTCAAGGACCAGATTTTGGGGACAGTTTCAGGGCTTTCTCAATGGGTTGATTTGAAGACCTGCCGCCCTGGTTTTGACTGTGTCCTACACGTTCTCTTTAAACGTCTACTATAGAGGTGGAAATCAAGCAGTTTTCTTTTAGGAAAAGTTTCCTTTTCTAGTCATTTAAAATTCTACAGGTATTTTGAGCTGATGGATGAACACAGGAAATTAAATGATGTAATGATGTGTTTCTCCACTCCACAGTCTTTAATGAGGGACAGCCAAAAATGTAACATTTGAGACACTGACAACAGTAAAGCTGTTTATACATAACCAGTGTTTGATCATTATGCAATTATTTGTAACTTAACTGCTAGCTAAATGTTAAAAATAAATGTCTTAAAACTAACATCTTGAATCTTGCTTTTACGTTGCTAACGTTTTTTTACATCATAATTTTTTCCAGTAGATCGTGCACCCATATGCGGATGAGGCTCGAGTGAAACTTCATCCTCTTGACTTAATTTTAGTAGACGATAATTAAACATCCAGTTTCACTCGGTGAGACCGTGCTGACACTCTGCCTTTCCTCACACCTGTGTGGACAGAAAGAAGGAGAAAGAGAGGTGTGTGAGTGAGCCGGACCCGAAATTCCACGGCTCCCTCCTATCGGCTCCTTTCCTTGTTCCCTCCCTCCCTCCCTCCGTCAGTGTGATTTCACAGCTCGTTGAGCCGAGCACTCTGGAATGTCCTGTCTCTGATGAGCGGCCCGTTTGAAGCCGAGCTCATGCGCTGCAGCTGCACCGACCCTCGTAGACGGAAAAGTTCACTTACAGCAAGTGCAACGCTACCGGCACTCAGCAAAACACACTGTAAATTTACAGCTCAGTCCAAAATACTCACATCCAGGATGATGTAGTGTTAGAGTTTAGAGGCTCTGTCCTAAATTCAAGTCCAGCAAGTTACTATATTTAAAAAAACAGGCCATTATCAGGCTTTGCTCTAACTTGGGTTTTTGTCCAGTTAGTGTCTTTACTAGAATATCAGCCAGCTTACGGCTGTGTCTAAAAATTCATATTGAGTTCTTATTAGCATGTCAGCTCTTTCAGGCTCTGCCCTATATTTATGTGTAGTACTAGAATGTCAGCCGTCTTAAAGCTCTAATTTAAAAATGTTAGAAGCTATTTCTAGTTCTGAAAAATAAAGCCAACCCAATGGTCCTCGATTGACCACTAGGAGTTAAAATGCTGAACTTTACAACCGAAATAAACGTTTACACCCTGGTAGAAAAAAAATGGATCCAGCTAACTGGAATAGTTGTAGTTTAACTTACCACATAAAATGTTAAAGTTGACATGGGACAATGTGTAGGGTTTGGATGATAGAAGTGTCACTAGCACATAGCATTTTAGCAAAGCTAAGCTTGCTAGCTTGTGGTAACTGAGCTAAGTAGGCGTGTTCCAACCAAAGCCAGGTGCAGTTCGGGCCACCCGTATGACCATTTATATATTAACCAGGGTTTAAGATGAGTCAGCTCCTGTTAAGCTGGCGATGACCAGAGTACCCAGAGTTGAAGTTCAAAACTGCTTCTTAGAAACCCTACGGGTGACATCATGGAGGGTTTGTTCAGTTTTTTTACACAGTTCATGAATAAAAATAACCCTTTAATGTCCTTATTATAAAAAGTAATGTTAAGGCCTTCTCCTAAATATAGGTTCAGTACTGATGCTAGAAAAACATTACCATTAGGGCTCTGTCCTAAATCTCAATTCTGTGTATGTTCAAACTAGAACGTGAGAAGTGTATGTAAACTAGTACAAGTAAAATATGTGTATGTAAATTAGTATAAGAAGTTTACATACACATATCCTGAACATAAATATCATGGCAATCTTGGCCTTGCAATGATTTCTTTGAACTGGCCCAAGATTTTGGTGCATAATTTATTTTCTGTTTTCTAAAATCAGTACAGGGTCAAAATTATGACTATGCATACAGTACAGGGAATATTTGGTTAACCAGATGTGATTAAATTTCACCTTTAGCAGAAGCTTTTGTTAGCCATCAACAGACTTCCAACAGAATTCTGGTTGAATATTTGTCCACTATTTTGCCAAGAATAGTGTTTATATTGGTTTCTGGCACGAACATGATTTTTATGCGTGAACCAAACATTTTCAAAAGCCAAAAAAAAGCCATAACAAAAGTTAGCCTGCTTTTCTGTTGTTTCTCTTTTTGCTGCTTTACAACCAGCTTTGTACAACCTTGCTAGACTGTAGACAGTGACACCGGTGCTCCCGCAGCTTCCAGTTCATGGCAGGCCTGTGCCTTGGTGGTTTCTGGGTTGTTCCTGACCATCTAAACCAGTTTCCTCTCAGCTGAGGGTGACAGTTTAGGTCTTGACCTTGGCAAAGTGGATACACCTCTTAATATCCTGTACTTACATACAACTGATTCAACTGATCTTGAATTCTGCAGGTGTTTAAAACTTGTCTTCAATAGACATTCCTGACCTTTGTAAATCTACCATCCTCTTTCTCAGATCTGTACTGAGCTCCTTGGACCTTCCCATTGTGCTGTGTGTGGGTCAATTCAATGAGTGCTGTCAAACAAACTCTCTAGCCTGAAGACGCAACCAGCTGTAGTCAATCATGATCACTAACAGGAAGTTGAGAGGTCTAGTGCTTGGCAAATTAAAAGACATGTCTGGGCTTTCAGCACCACTGAATTTATGTGTCTAAGTGTGTGTATGTATGTTTTTGACCCTGTTTGTATAATTCTCTGTTGATATCAGAAAAGCCAGGATAAATTAAACCTTGTGCTCCAAATTCTTGGGGTTTTCTTTTATTAAAAATGTCTGTTGTACAATCTCTCTACCTAGAAAAAAGATGAAGAATCAATGCAAGCCTAATATTGCCATGACATTCATGTTCATGGCGAGTGTACTATATGTAAACTTCTCAGAGGCTCCATGTATGCACTCATAATGCACTGAAAGTATCATCATTCAGAATAAGAAATGAATACTAAGCATTATTCTATATTAACACAACATGTTCTAAAGTGCTTCACATTTTTTGTTTGTGTTGTGCTCCAGTAGTCTGACCTCTGACTTAGTTGTGCTCTTAAGGAAAACCAAATAAAACCATATTTCTACCATATTTATAATGAAGATGACAGAACGAGAGGCTTTAGCTTTGTGTAACAGCTGTACAGGAGAACTGCGGACACTGTGACATCATCAGTCGTGTTAGGTTTCCTCTGATGCAGCCAACGTTGTGTAATAAGAAAAACTAAGATGTGATTTTCCATTCAGCCTGTGGTTTGGACAGTATCACCACCCAGGATCTGCTGGGAAAAGACCCACTGCTCTGTGTTTGTGTGCACGTGTTAGTAAGAATGTGTGTCTGTGTGTATGTGTGTGCACCTGCAGAGTGTTTTATTGCGCTGCAGCCGTAGGTCTGTTTATAGTCATGCCAAAGATGCTGAGTGTCACCGGTGCTTAATGGAGAACTAAATGGGCTGTGTCCTAATAACGATGAGGTGGCAAGCAAAACAAATGATGGACTTGGCGATCAAAGGGCAGCAGGGAGCCGGCACTGATTCTCTTGGATTGGGACAGAGCCTCACAGTGGTGGGAAACTCTGCTGGATCATGAGGGGAAAAAAAACGTGCACACACACACGCACACACACAGCGTTTGTGCTTCATCCAAAACAGCAAGTGATCAGGTCAGATAATATGGATGAGACACACACAGTCTTCTAAATTATTCTAAATGCCGAGCATTATTAAATTCAATCCCTCGCTCATTTGAGTTTCTACCGAACAGTGGGAAATTCCCTGACATTCAAACCTCTGGCTGTGTCTCAAATGCTGCTACTGCTTGATAGAAAACTTCCTTTCTTAGATTTACTTTAACAAGTAAACTTTAAGGCAGTAAACTCATAAACACGTTTTTATCAGCAAGTATAAAACATGAACTCTTGATCATTAAGTCATTTTAGTCTTTTAATTTGTGATTGAGCGTTAAATAAAAGGGCTAAGGTTTTTGTAATTGCACTAGCTAAAGTTCCAGTGTTGAGCAAAGAGTACATTAATATTTATCAAACATTGAATCTGAAGCCTAAAAAACTCATCAGATTTGTGTGTGTGTGTGTGTGTGTGTGTGTGTGTGAAACCTTGACAGACGTTTGAAATACAGATAAACACTTTCGCTCTTATATAATGGACATAAATGCTAGAGTGTATTGTAATGTGATAAGAATGAAGACAAAAAAGTTGGTTAGGTAAGTAGTTTTACATTCATGCTGGTCACCAAAAGTCAAGGAGAAAAAAGCATGGATGTGGTGGAATAGTAAATCTATAAATCTCATGCTTATTCCACTTTACAATAGCCTCAGCTAACTAACTGTTCTGGGATTGAATCCCATATAGCGTAAAATGGAAATCTAGAGCGCTATGTATGGTTTACTGTCTTGTTCCACACACCAAGTAGTGCGCTTGATTTGGAGTTAGAGTAGGATTTAGGATTCTGTAGGCTTTGGGATTTGAAGGCTTTGGGCTTTGTTAGCTTTGTAGCTTGTGTTATGCCATGAACTTTGTAGATTGTAACCATGAACAAAGCAGCATGGTGGGTTATGGACTTGTTATTGCGTTGGCAGAAGCTCACATTCACATTAACAGTAAAAGGCAATTCAAACTTACTATAAAGAACTGTTTACAATAATGCTTGTTTGTGGCAAAACTGTTTAACGTAAAGCTAATTTGTGGTAAAAAAAAAAATGTATAATATAATGCTAGTTTGAGGTAAAGTTTTGTGGTAAAATGTTTAATATCATGTTGGTTTGAGGTAAAACTGTAAAGTAAAGCTAATTTATGGTCAAATGTTGACTAGTTTGTGGTACAACTCTACTATAAAGCTGGTTTGTTGTACAGCTGTTTACTATAATGCTAGTTTGAGGTAAAAATGTTACTTTAAAGTTAGTTAATGGTAAAATTGTTTAGTACAATGCTAGTAGTGGTAAAATTACTACTTTAATACTAGTTTCTGGTAAAACCGTTTAATATCATGTAAGTTTGTAGTAAAATTGTTACTTAGCTTTATAGTTTATGTTAAAATTGTTACTATAAAGCTAATTTATGGTAAAACTGTTTACTCTCATGCTATTTTGTGGTGCAACTGTTTACTGTGAAATTAGTTTGTTGTACAACTGTTTCAGATAATTCTAGATTGTGGAATAGTAAAATAAAAAGTATTTATTATAATGCTAGTTACGATAAAGCTACTCTAGGTAAAACTGTTTACTATAAATCTAGTTGGTGGTAAAACCCTTTACTGTAAAGCTAGTTTGTGGTAAAATTGTTTACTATCATGCTAGTTTGTGGCAAAATTGTACTATAATGCTAGGGAATGGCTAGCCTGTTTGGATTTTAAGTGTTTACTATTTAGTAGCTAACCTATTGTGGTTAACTTTACCCACAGTGTTTGTAAGATTTTGTTACACTTTGTAAGAAAGTGGTACTACTGCATTAGCGATTAGAAAAAGCTAATCTGGGTCTGGTGTGTTAAAACCACACACACACACACACGGATTTCTTTGTTCTGAGTGTGTGTGTGTGTGTGTGTGTGTGTGTGTGAGATGAAGCATCCAGTTTGAGGGTTCCATGTTCCTGTGGGACGAATCGCCACTGTTTAGTCAAGACGAGGGTGCAATCAGGGAGGCCATTAAAGCACATGAGAAAAATGAGGCGTCTCTGTCCTCTGACACACTCTCTCCGTCCTTCTTCCAGCACAGCCTTTAAGTGCGCTCTCACGTATTTACATATTCCGCCTGATGTCACATTCCCCATCCGTCCTGTTCCCTCACGCCCACCCACCCCCGCTGGCCTTTGAACTCGGCAGCAAGGTGATGAATGAAACCCGGGCTAGTGTCTTTAGCCTGGAAACATCCATTCTGCGGCTTAATGTGCGTGTGCTGAGTGGTGGTGTGCGTGTTATCTGCGTTAGCGCCATTTAGCGTCTCAGCTAACTCGTCTGATGCCTCGCTGACTGAGACGAACCACTTCCAGGTTGTCGCTCTAAAATAAACACGGTTCTAAGAGCTGATGTCTCAGCAATCCTCACAGTGTCTCATTAGGAAAAAATAACGATGCGGCTGACGACAATTAGGAAAGATAATGGCGTGTTTATCTTACTCTGATGGATGCAGAGTGTGTCCCTCTGTATCCCTCTCTCTCTCTCTCTCTCTCTCTTTTTCTCTCTCTTTCTCTCTCTCCCTGAGGCCTGGAGCTTGTCTGGATCTGTAGAAGCTGATTATTTACTCAGAAACTCTAATCTCACACACACATCAGTAATCAGTGCTTTAATGGTGCTTTATTAGTTGTAAGAGGGAATGAGATTTTTTTTTTTCCAGCATGCTTTGAGCTGAACGTTTGTACGTCTATGGCCTTCGTATCCAGAAAAAAAAAAATATCTGGAACTGATTATAAAGACTAACTCAAGAAAAGTAGTCTATGCAGGAATACTGCATATTGTGTGTTTATGGTAGTTATCGGTTGTGTCTCAAATTACATACGTCTGTATTGCTCTACCAATACTTAAATGATATGCTTGAACAAGAATAAAAAAAAAGTGCACTATTACTATTTGGTGCAAAGCCCTTAAATAGCTCACACTCCAATAGGAATACTACTAGACATAAATTCTAGTATTTCAGATGGAGGTTAAAAATACACAATTGTAATAATGAAAGTTCTTAAAAAGAAAAAAAAAAAAAGGTTCTTTGAAGATCACTGATTGATTACGAGTCTTAAGATAGCCAGTGT
Source organism: Heterobranchus longifilis (assembly GCA_028570985.1). Classification (NCBI taxonomy): domain Eukaryota; kingdom Metazoa; phylum Chordata; class Actinopteri; order Siluriformes; family Clariidae; genus Heterobranchus; species Heterobranchus longifilis. Next base: position 5,096,630 of record JAOVVB010000027.1, on the reverse strand, counting down.
CTTAGTAAGTATACTAACCAGGCGTAAATTCTTGCATTTGTGAAGAATGCTTCAAATAAATCGCAGCTGCTTTGACGTTTGCATTTTTTTCTGCTCTATTGAAAAAAATTCTTTGCTAAAAAGCTCCTCCTTTTGTGACCTACACACTCTCCTCATCAATCACAAAAAAGATTCAATTTAAGTGTGATTTAGAACAGATCCTGGGAATGCATTTGCGCGCACACACACACACACACACATACACACACACACTGTAACTGGCCTGCATGTTCCTGTGTAGATAAGCACTCATTATTTACACAGATCATACAGATAGATAAGGCTAAGTCCATGCAATTTGTGTGTGTGTGTGTGTGTGTGTGTGTGTGTTACACCACTGACTTCTAAGTATTTCTGAACATAGCTCTAACATTCATAAAACAGGATGCGTTGTATGGGGCATAACGCAATGTCACCTAACTTCTCTAAATTTCTGTCTCTCTCTCTCTCTCTCTCTCTCTCTCTCTTTATTTGGATTTAAACCCAAAGTGAATGTGGTTATAACTTTATGTTCCTAGAAACACAGATGAAAAAAAAGACCAATGCCAGCGGGGTCAGCACAGTGCGTGAATTCTGCCTCTCAAAGTTTAACCCAATCTAAGCTACCTCACTCAAAAAATATTATAGAGTGTAAATCACATTAAATCAAATTAAGTTCTGTTTTGCCTTTATTCATCGCATATACAGTACATTACTGCACAGTGAAATTCTTTATTCTTCGCATATCCCAGCTTGTTAGAAGGCTGGGGTCAGAGCGCAGCATCAGCCATTTTTACGGCGCCACTGGAGCAGACAAGGTTAATGGCCTTGCTCAAGGGCTCAACAGCAGCAACTTTCTGGAGCTGGGACTTGAACCGCCGACTTTCCGATCAGTAACTCAGAGCCTTAACACATTGAGCCACTACCACCCAGATTGAGGGCCTCTAACTTTGGCGCTCTTGTGTATACAACCATCAGTCATAACATTAACACCACCTCCACCAGGTGAATTAAATAACACTGATTATCAATTATATTCCAGTAAATAGGTGACATGATCATCGGCACCCAGGGCTCATCTATGCCTGCAGGGACCAAAAGCCAGGTGTTTGATCACACAGAAGAGCAACCGCAGCACAAATTGCTAAAAAGTTTTTAGATCCTGGTCTTAGAGTTCAAGGTTGTTAATCCAACTTCCGATCCCAGTCTGATCAAGCAATAACATTATATGCCTGACACAAACCTGCAACCCACCCACAGCACCCGAAGGTTCTGCTGGAATATCCCAGTGCCAGTAATCACATCATACCCACCCTGAGGTCCCATGGCACCATGCCCCGTGGGGGGTTCAGAGGGTGGCACAAGCAGAACCTAAACCTAGGTGGTTTTAATTAAAATTTTAATGACATGGCTGATCCGGTGCATGCTGAAAACAGCAGTATAAGGTCCGGTTCTATTCCAGCTTCTGTTGTTACTTTCAAAAACATCCTGAGTTCTAAAAAAAACGAAGAATATAAACTTTTCAGAGAATGCTTATTGACCCTGTGTCCCCTCCCATTTGTCTCTCCTACAAACCTGATCAAGCGGTTACTAAGGATAATTAAAAAAAACACGAAGTCTGTTTTTGTTGTTTTTTTTGTAGGCCAAGTGATGACTGCGTAAGCTTTCGTGCTAGCTTTGTCAGTGACATCTGAAAATTAAATGTGTGATACAGCATTCTCACCTTTAGGGTCAGCCATTGTGAATTTCTTATTCCTTCATAAATATGTTATGCATGTTTTATTTAGAGTAACACATGGACTATTTATGTAAAATTTTAAAGGTCATAAGGAAAAACACTTAACCAATCACATTGCACCCTATTCATTAGAGAGCACACTAGGTAGAGAGTGTTGCTGTTTTGTGGACACATCCAAAGGCATAGTGGAGAATATCCAGTGCACTCATGTCATGCCAGAATGCCTTAAAGCTAGTGTCTAAACAAGTTAGTTTTAAAAGGAACAGAGTCTCTATAATGCAGTCTGGCATGTGTAGGGAATAGGGAGTAAAGGCAACCTTTTGGACAAGAGCTGTGATCAGATGGTATTCATCAAGTGTTTAATATTTACATTTAAAGAGAGAGTAACACACTTCAGGTCAGTTTTGCGCTGGAATAAAACAGTCTTACTGTGCCTGGGTCTGTCTGTCCATCTTTCCATCTTCCTTGTAGTATGTGTGTGTGACAGCATATGGCCTGGTAGGTGAGACAGTCTCGCCCATATCTGCGTGTGCGTATGTGTGTGTGTGTGTGTGGGTTTGGAGGCTCAGTGTGTTGTTAGATTTATGTCCTTCTGCACATCTGGTCCTCATTGGCAGCGTCAGAGCATCAAGTTGCAGCCAGGTGGATCTGAGCTCTTGCGCTCTCTCTCTCTCTCTCTCTCTCTCTCTCTCTCTCTCACACACACACACACACACACACACACACACACACAACCTAATGATTTCATATGCATGGATATTTTTAAGCTCTCTGCATGCTGTCTATCCGTATATCCATCCATCCATCCTTCCATCTATCCATCCATCTCTCTGTCAATATATCCATCCGTCTGTCTTTTAGTTTATCTTAAATCTCACTTCTGGCGCTGCTGCTGCTGTTGGAGTGGTGGCTGATGGAGCTGTGACTCACTCGTCCTCTCTGTCTGCAGGCGGCTCTGAGTGCCTTGAAGCAGCTTTCAGAACAGGGACTCGACCCGGTGGACGGAGGAGTCAAGGTGGATAATGGATCCTGTGAAATGTAGGTATCTCTCTCATCAGTGTTGTGTATTATTTGCGTTGTGCATCAATCCTATATTTTATCACTAGATTATCTAACCATTGTTTTCCAAATAGCATTTATAGACCATGGTTGTTTCACAAAGACCAATCACTGCTCACCATTATTCCCAAAGACCAATCACTGCTCACAGTTGTTTTCAACGACCAGTTACTGATCACTGTTGTTACCAAAGAGCAATCACTCATCACCACTGTTCCTGGGGATTAATCACTGATCACCAGTATTCCGAAAGACCAGTCACTGATCACTATCGTTTCCAAAGACCAATTTCTGATCACCATTATTCCCAACAATCAATCACTGATCACCATTATTCCCAACGATCAATCACTGATCACCATCATTCCCAACAATCTATCACTGATCACCATTATTCCCAAAGATCAATCACAGATCACCATTATTCTCAACAATCTATCACTGATCACCATTATTCCCAAAGATCAATCACAGATCACCATTATTCTCAACAATCAATGACTGATCACTATTGTTTCCAATGACAAGTCACTGATCACCATTATTCCCAGTGAGCAATCACTGATCACTATTATTCCAAATGACCAATTGTTGATCACCATTATTCCCAACGATCAAACACTGATCACCATTATTCCCAGTAACAAGTCACTGATTGCCATTATTCTCAACGATCAATCACTGATGCCCATTATTCCCAACGATCAATCCTTGATTACTGTTGTTCAGCAAGTTTTGCTGTGGCTAATCAATGATCACTAGAAAAGCGGTTGCATGTCATGATTCAGTGCAAAACAAATTAAATCAGCACCTTGGTATCGTGATAATATCATATCAGCTGGCCCCTTGTGATTCCCATCTCTACTGATCACTATTGCTCCCAGTGACCAGTCATTGATGAAGTTGTTCCCTATGACTAATCACCTCTCACCCGTATTGCTATAGTGAATATTGCACATGATCTAAGACTAATAATAAACAGACTTAATGTTCATGTTGTTTATAATATTTGATGTGACACTTATGTTAGGTGACAATGCTTCGTAATAGTCACAGTGCTTTGTGAACTTTATCAGCACAGGAACGTGTTCAGGAACGTTGAGTTCACGCTTTAAGTCTTCTCGAAAACACATCGCGCTACACTGTTTAAGAAAGAAAGAAAGAGAAAGCGAGAGAGAATGGTGAGAGTATGACCGATGACCACGACTGCGACATGAACGAGAACAGCAACTAATGTTCAACAGACTTTCCCTGATATTGCATGATATCAAGTCTAAAATTTGCAATTGTTTTATATAATTTTCAATAAACAGCACGTGTCGCGTGTTAATGTGGCATCCCTTTCACACTGAGCAACGTCACACACACGTGCCTGGATGCATGCTTCACTCACATTCTTTAACAAATGTGTCCTTTAAATGTCAGACTTGGGGGTGTGTCAGCTAATCTCACTAAGTGATTGTGAGAAGCCTCTCTCTCTTTCTCAGTACACCCACACACACACACACACACACACACACACACACACACACACACATGCTCATTTTATCATTTCATTATGAATGAATGTTTTGCATGATCCTTATCCACCTGTGGGAAATTGGGAATTCTCATTTCCCTTACACTCTCTCTCTCCCTCGTCCACTCTGACTCTTTCTCCTTCTCTGCCTTTCTTTTCTTGTCTCTCTCTCTCTCTCTCTCTCTAATTCTGTCTCTCTTTTGTCTCTCTCCTTGTTTGTCCCTCTTTCTCTGCTTCTCCCTCTCTCTCTGTCTCTCTCTCTCTCTCTCTCTCTCTCTCTCTCTCTGTCTCCACTCTCTATCTCTCCCACCCTTTGTCCCTTCCCATTTGTCTCTCCTATTCTCATTCCCTCTTTTCTTTCTCTGACTCTTTGTCTCCATTTTCTCTCACCCCTTATGTCTCTTTCTCTTTCTTTCTCTTTCTGATTTTCCCTCTGTTTTTCTCTCTCATTCTGTCTCCTCTTCCTCTGTTTCTCACGTCCCCTTTCCTTTCTCTTTCACACTCTTCCTCTGTGTCTCTGTCCATCATTTTTTAAATTGCTATATTGTCATCGAGGATCGTGTCCCCAGTCAGGACCGTGTAGGAACCTCTGGTTCTGAAAAAATTTGTCCAATGTGACAAAACATGCAGTTCCTCAAATGACCACTAGACTCCAAGAGTGTGCCAATCTCCATAGAGGCCATGTTAAAATATCCAACTTTACAACAGAAATAAATGTTTGCAACCTGGTCCAAATTTTTTTTTTAAAAAGTATCTCTATTGATAGATTTTCCATTCATGAAAACTATACAGGGGTGATTTTTTTTTCAATATTAAGCCATAAAATAAACAAACTAAAAGCTCATTTGCACTACTCTTATTTGCACTGTTCCACTTTGCACCATATCGGCCTTCTGTAGTGTTATCAATCCCTTTTATTATTATTATTATTATTATTATTATTATTATTATTATTAAATTTTACATTTTTGTACTTTTAGTTGTTTGTAAGGGGACTGAGAGTAGCTTAATTTAAATTCTTTATATGTATGTACTGTACACGTAGCAGAATTGACAATAACTTTGACTTTGAAATTATGCATAATTAGGAGAGTGAACTTAAGTTAAGTGTAGTTTTAAGTTAAGTGTAGTTTAACTTAGCACAGAAAATGAGTTAACACAGGAAGACGTGCATTGTATGGAAGACGGAGTTTAATCAAATGCAAAGTAACTCTTCGTTCCATCTATTTTCCTATTTATGGATTAACCAGTGTTTAGGCAGAATCAGCTCCTGCCAAGATGGCGATAACCAGAGCTCCCAGTGCTCTCCAGAAAACCTAGGGGTGATGTCACAGAGGGTCTTTTTTATATAGTTTACTATGGCTGTGTCCCTTAACGCAACAAAAGACCTTTATTGAGGAATAAATTCATCTGATCTTAAGACTCACCTTATTTTATTTGCCACTTTGCTGATATTTTTTTATTTGTGACTCCAAATATGGCCAAAGGATCTTATTATAAGTTTTATAATATTTCAAGTCCTGACTAATGGGAATGGAATGCAGGGAATGCAATGATGTATTGTTTAGTCTTCACCAAACAATAAATTAGCGCCTGCTGTTGTAGGAAAATAATCAGTGATGGATTTGAGTAATCTGACCCCACCCTGAAGTTTTTCCATAACAGTCCCCACTAACTGTTTGTTAGCAATTAACATCCTACGTATTTTATTTATTAAAGAACCTCATATGTTTGAAATCCTTTATAGCAACACACCCATGAAACAGGTTAGTTCACCAGTCTCTCTTTTTACGTTTTAATCAGAGAAGAAAAAAAATGCTGCATGTCTCACTGCAATGAATGTCAACAAATTTTATTTTCCCTTAAGGCTAAATTTTTTTTTAGATACAAATGCATTGGCACTGGAGACTCCTTCCAGCAAAAAGAGTCTTTTTACATAAAGCGATCATATGATTATATGATTTGTAGCCGGAACTCCTTTCAGAGCTGCTGTTATAGTAAAATAATCAACCCCTTCTAACCAATCAGAATGGAGAATTCAAGTCTTTTTCTTTCCAATCCATTCAATACTGAAGGCTGTGATCTGAGAAACAGGTCAATCACGTTTCGTGGTGTCTTACCTCTGTGACTACGCCTCCAATAATTACCTCATGTGCGTGGAGTTATTAGTGAAAAGTGACGTTCTGGGTGTGTTTGTGTGCATGCGTGCGTGCGTGTGTGTTTTGCAGATCGGTCAAACATCCGGATGGGAAACAGACTAACTCAGGCTCTCAGGACTGCGCAGATCCGAACGCTGTGGTGTAGAAAAACTCGGAGCGTCTTCACGAAACGCCGCCGGATCCCTCGGAACATCGGCACGCAATAGGGTGGACGTGTCTCAACAACATGACGTAGAACAACACACATACTTGCTCTCAGTCTATGTGAAGACAACACTATCTTTAACCTTTAGTTACTATAAAAAATTTAACCTGCTAACAAATGTTGAAAAAAAAAGAAAAGGAAAACCAAACAAAAAAGAAAAAAGAGAGAAGAACTAACGTGATAACGAGTTAATGCATGGTACTGTGTTGACTTAAGGGGAAATTCAAGTATTACGCATTTCCCTGATCGATAGATGTTTTTTTTAATTAATTAATAAATTAATTTTTATTTTAGTCTCTTATGGATTAAGCAGGCCTCTATCATGCAATGGAATTGAATGAAACTTAAGAAATAAAAAGTTCTGTAAGTGGGAGGGGGGAGGGGATTCGCACCTTCTTTGTTTTAAAGATTTTTTTTTATTTCCTTAATTGCAGTGCTTGAGTGCGTGAAGATTAACAGACGATGGCAGTGCTGTAAAAGTTGTAGTTGTTGTCTTCATATATAATCACCCAGCTTGGCATTTATGCTGATGTTCATGTATCTGTACAGATGTGTATGACACGAAGGAGAAGAAAAAAGAAAAGAAAAAAAAACAACAACTAACGACAGAGACAGAATTAGCCGAGAGGCTCGATGAGGATCTGATCTGTATTATTGTAAATAAAGCAAATCCACTAGATTCACCTCAACTCAGTGTTTTATGAGTGTCAAGATTTCCTGCAGCATTCCTTAACTCCGCCCTCACAGTCTAAACCCCGCCTGTGCACCGAACCTACCAACGTTTCAACTCCGCCCCCTGTGCAACCCCATTCATTTCAGTAACCACGCCCCATCCATATCTTGCACTCATCTTAAATAATGATTGACTCTACGCTAACCATGTTCTGTGTCTTACTTTAACCCCGCCTCTCACTTACTCCTGCCTACTTCTCCCCCACTCAATCTTAATCCTTCAGACTAACCCCCATCCTCTTCACCTATAACTACCCTGACTCCGCCCCACACCATGACCCCGCCCACAACAGTCACTACCAGTCGTAAATGTTCCCTGGTGGATTTGTGAGATGTTTCACAGTTATCGTCGCGTGCTAATTCTGTTTCTGTGTTTTCTCACAGCACATCTACACCCTAAACGCTGTGTGTTGTATCGACTTAATGCATCAACTGAGTGCTTTTTAATAAACTGCATTCTGGAGGAGTTTAGCCAAGAGAGCCTGCAAAGTTCCTCCTTCCAAACAGCTCGATTACTTGAATCTTGAAGTTTCACACGCCATTTTTTTTTTTCTGCGTTTAAATTTTGAGGAAGGAAATTCCGAAACGGTGTCTGTGTGTATGTTTGTGTGTGTGTATGTGTGTGTCTGTATTTGCTGTTTATCATCCTTTTAGGCCCAATCCAATTTGAGCACAGATCTGAGAATTTGAGGCTTATGTAGCGCAATATAACATTAATGAACTTGAATCATGCACCCTGCTAGGTCACTCGAGCAAACATTAGTTTCTATGTCCTGCTAGTACAGTACAGTACTGCGCAAAAGTTTTATGCACCATATTTTGTTATACATGTTTATCATGTCTGGATATTGGTGACTCAGTGGAAGCTTTCTCGTCTGACTCAGGTTTTATTCCCGCTCAATGCCCAAACCCCAGACTCTGGAAGCAGTACCGGGCCCAAATCCGGATAAAAAGGGAAGGTTGCGCCAGGAAGGACATTGGGCGTGAATCCTGTGCCAAGTTGTGTGAGGATCGGATGGTCCGCCGTAGCAACCCTTCAATGGGAGCGGATGAAAGTCCACCAACTTATTTATTATGTCTTAAAAATGAATACATAAATAACATTACGGAAGAATATTTGCATGCCTGTAAAGAAAGCAACATATTACATAACAGACCAGTATTCAGATGGAAAAAAAACAAAACTAACAGGCTCCTGGGTTTTACTTGAAAATAGAAAGAAGAAAGTGTAACAAAGTTAACAGAAGAATGTCCAGCACACTCAGTAAAACCTAACAGCTGTTTTACTTACAACACTGTGCAAAAGTGTTGGGAATAAACCCAAGAAAAGATGCTTTTGCAAACATTTCTACATAAAATAATCTTTTACAAAGGTGACTAAAGAGTAATAAAATAAACACAGTCAGTATTTTGTGTGAAAACTCTTTGGTTGAAAAGAATTAGTCATGTTAGATATAGATTTGTTCATCTTTATAAGTAAAACAGCTGTCAGGTTTTGTATATGCCAAGAGCTCCTCTGGTAACTTTGTCACACTCTTTTCTATTTTCATGCAAAACCCAAATTCTAAATAAGTTTATTGTTTGTTTGTTTCCATCTTAAAACTGGTCTGTCATGTAATATGTTGCTTTATTTACATGCATGCAAATATTCCTATGTAATTGCCTTTTAATTTATTTATTCATTTTTAAGGTATGTTTGGAAATAGTAAATGATTTTTTGCATAATAATACAGACATGATAAACATGTATAACAACATTTGTACTAGAGATAATAAGATGCCTAAGACTTATGCACGATACTGTATTGTGTTGGTTAAAGTTCTGTATTAGAGATACAACAGGTTGTAAGTTCAGATACCTTGACTGTCAGGGAGTCTCTCTTGGTCCCTTGAGCAAAACCTTTAATTACTTCTATTATTAAGGCACCTAGTTATCGCATGAGGATAAAATAATGAGCGCTTTCTAGGAAGTCATTTTAAAAAGGAAATAAAAAAAATGTTTTGAGTATTAAAAAATTACCCAAGATCACGTTTTGTGCCTCCTCTTTGTATGCAAATGACCTTCCGCATGTCTCAAACAAAAACCGGCTCTTACAATTTATGATGCAGTAACTCTATCTTTTATTTAGTATGACATTAAACCAATTTCATGAAGTTCGGCTTCCCTGTGTTATTAAATAATTTCGTAAAATGTGTTGTATAACTTTAAGAGGAACTTTAATTATGAATATTATTAATTATAAAAATAGTTCCCATGTTGTTTTACGTGTTTTTTTTTGTTTTTGTTTTTTTTTGCCAAATGTGAACAATAAAATTATAAAAGCCCAGCCTACCATGTCCTCTGTACCAAACAACAATCCTTGATGAAAGATTTGTATGGGGACATTACCAATGTTATTAGGACATTCCTGAAGGCTGCTAAAGGTCCTAGTTTGGTTCCTGTGTAACGTTCCAAAACAGATGTAAATATGACCTTCGGGGAACGTTTTTAACATTAAATCTGTAATCTAATGTTGTCGGGACATATCGGGAACTTCCCTCCCCAAGTGTAATGGTATAGTTTTTTTTCCCAGAACGTTCCCCTGGTTACTGCTGCTGTGGATTAGATTTAAATAAAAAAAAAACTGTAGGGATTGACCGTATGTTCCTGACTGGCTCAATAGCAACACCTTCACCCTATCATCTGGAAGTCTGAACTGAAATGCAGAGAGATACAAGGTGCTGCAGCCATCTGTGGAAAAAAGAGCAAAAAAAAAAAGTTATATAAAAATATGGAGCAGCTCTCACTGTATGTACATTTAGTCCTAAGTAAAACGTCCACGGGACATTCTCCATGCATTCACTTTCAGTTTCCCCAGTAACTTCCTGGGAACCCTACACAATGGCTTTTTGGGGAAATTTGCATTTATAGGGGACCCAAGGGGATAGCCCATCAACATCAAGGTTCAACATGGGTGCTTTTCTGCTCACCGTGCCTGTAAAGAGCATTATTTGATTTTCTGTAGCTTTCCAATAAAGGCGAATCAGTCCGTTTTTTTCCTCTGCCCTCTCTTATTAATAACGTCCTTCCATAAGTATCTCACTGGATGTTCTTTTAAGCAATTCTGCATAAGCGCATTACAAGGAAACTGTTGTGTGTAAAAATCCCAGGAGATCAGCAGTTTTTGAGATACCCAGACGAGTCCATGTGGCACCAATAACAAGCTGAGATCACGTTCTGATGTTGATCCTGAAGATCGTGCTTGCTCTGTCTCTGCATGATTTTTACATTGTACATGATTCTACATGTTTGGTTGGTTGGATAATTGCATAAATTAGGACAATAGGTTCTTTTTCATGGGTCATAAGTTTCCACTAATAATTAGTTATAGCCCAATTTGAATAAAACTGCATCATGTAAACACCTCAGTTGGAAAAGTCTGACCCAATCCGGAAAGATCAGAATACATTTTTAATCAGAATGAGAGTGGGAGTGTAAATCCTTGATAATCCGTTCATAATGTAAATATTAGCCATGCAAACACTTGATCTCTCCCGATGGACTAAATAAATTCTTTCTGTGCATGTTTGCCCCATGTGGAAGTAACATTAGGTGACGTGACGCGTTTCCATGAGGGACGTTTAACTTCCCTTCCTGATCAGTAAACTCCATGAGAAGAAACAACATACTTTTAACTGTCTTTACTTTGGATTTTCACCCACTTGATGAATTTAAGAGACACTTCAGATCAGATCGCCAATTCACAACTAACCAATTATAGACGAGGCTGAATTGATGTAACCAATCATAACACAGAATGGCGGGATTTATCGGAAAAGATGAGCAGCGTTCCTTTAGAGCTGAAGAAAAATGACAGATTCTGTAATATTTATGGCAGATTAAACACTTTTACGAATGTCAAAAAAGTTATAGGTTTTCTCATAAAGCATATTAAACATGTATCTTATCAGACTAGAGTTGGAACCTCTAATCAGACCAATCCAGTTGAAGAAATATTGTCCACTAGGGATAAGAATCTCAAGTCACAACCTGATACGATGTTATCACGATACCTAAGTGCCGTTTTGAATTAAATTGTGATTCTATAAATATCACGATTTTATAAATATCTCGATTCAATCTAAAATTTTTCTCAGATTCTGTTACAATTTAAACCTTAAAAATGATTTAATGACTAATTAAATATAGACCATTCCTTATAACGTTAGTTTTTTCACTTAAAAAACAAGTACAGCATTTAAATATTATAAAATGACCTCAAATACAAGAGTTTAACATTTAACTTAACAGTAAATTTACTCACTCACTCATCGTCCATACCGCTTTATCCTGTATTCAGGGTTGCGGGGCGTCTGGAGCCTATCCCAGGAAGCTTAGGGCATGAGGCGGGGTACACCCTGGAAAGGGTGCCAATCCATTGCAGGGCACACACACACACATTCACACACTACGGGCAATTTGGGAACGCCAATTAGCCT
>JAOVVB010000027.1:5005109-5017169 GCA_028570985.1 Heterobranchus longifilis | reverse complement strand
GGCCTTGCTCAAGGGCCCAACAGTGGCAACCTGGTGGAGCTGGGGATCGAACCGCCGACCTTCCGATCAGTAACTCAGTGCCTTAACCTTCTGAGCTACCACTGCCCTATAGCACAGTGCTCCAGTGTTTGGGGTTCAAATCTCACCTCCAGTCTGGGTGTGTGGAGTTACCATGTTCTCCTTGTGCTCCCACAGTCTAAAGACATGCACTGTAAGATGATTGGCATTGTGCAACTGCTTGTAATTGATGATTGTTGTACATGTGTTCTGTAAAGGGTTGACACCCCATCCAGGGGGTACCCTGACCTGTGGCCAAAGTTCCCTGGAATAGGCTCCTGGCCCTTAATGGCCTATTAAAAAGAGATGCCAGGGGAAAATGCTTTACCAAAATTGCCCATAGTGCGTGAATGTTGACCAGAGGTCCTACTACGGTCGTAAAAATGGAAATAATTACAATGGTCACCATTGGCCTCCATAGTCCCTAGTTGGACTAAGAGGTGCCTAGATGGGTGGCTGGATATGCACTGATCAGCCATAACAGTAACCTATTAACATTAAAACCCCCTAGGCACAGGATCTTTGGCAGTGTGCTGTGGTACCGGGCACTGGGAAATTACTCACTCACTCACTCATCGTCTTTACCAGTTGTGCCTGGAGCCTCTCCCGGGAGACTTAGGGCACGAGGCAAATGACACTCTGGACGAGGTGCCAGTTCATCGCAGGGCACACACACACACACAGACACACACTACTGGTAATTTGGGAATGCCAATTAGCTTAATCTGCATATTTTTGGACTGTGGGAGGAAACTGGATTACCCGGAGGAACCCGCCAAGCACAGGAAATTACCCCTGTTAAGAATCAGTGATATTCAATTGTGTGTGTGTGTGTGTGTGTCTGTGTGTGTAAGTTTCCTTTTAAAAAATTACATCTCCTCATATACTGTACTTGGACTGTTGGCCTGGACGCTAATACGGTTAATACGGTATCTACCAGAATTTACCACTAAAGACAACGAACTAGGTCGCGACGCTAGGCTAAGAGGCGTGATCTATCTATCTATCTATCTATCTATGAAAGTACATAACGTATTTGTTATTAATGTGCTTGTTTATTGTTGCAGACTGCATATATGCACATTTTGCACCGCCGTTACGGTAAAAATTATTGCTCCTTCTTCTCGTCCTCTAACCAGGAAGTTGTCATAGACCAGTCTGACCAATCGCGTACGTTTTTTAGATGCACCTCATTTGCTTTCGTATCCACTACTAAAGTGCACTACATAGTGCATAAAGTAAACGCGTCTTGTGTGTTACGCAGTGTTATATATGTTTACTAGTGAGGCGTTGGAGACACAGCCTTACTGAGTGTACCACCTTGAGTAGGGATTAGATCTCTGCTACATAAAAAGAACAAAATAAAATGTTTTCTCAAAGGTAAAAAGGCTTGCAGTTATTATTTCTTGTTTAGTTCATGTATTAGCTTTTATAGAAATGAAGAAGATACTTCGGAGGCTTTTGACATTAACAACATGCGAGTTTGTTTGTTTTTTAGCTTAGCTAGCTCACTAATGTTAGCTGTTCCCAGATCAGTTGGGTTTATTCTGTAGGTGTGGCACTGGGCTTGAAATCATCTTTCTGTTTTTAAAGTATTGTTGTTGAAACTTCTTGAATGCATCACTTGGTTATTTTATATAAAGTGTACATTAACGAGTTCACTTTTTGTCAATATTTTTGGATTGTTTTAGGCTGTTGAAGTCAGTAGCATCACTGACATGCAGGACTTTTTCACATCAGGGCAAAGCACCTGATATGGCTGAGGGTAAATCTCTCTTCCTCTTTACACACACACACACACACACACACACACACTGTACACACATGTTTGCAGTTAAAGTAATGAACTTGAAAGCATTTGTTGACTGGGGAATAAACACTCTGTGTGCTGCTGTTGTAGGAAATTAATCAAGAGTAATATGGAGTAATGAAGTTTTTCTTTTACCGTCCCAAGTTTCCCAATTTAACAGCACATTCTAAAGTGTTTTATTCCCCCACCACAGCAATTTTACACCCAAATCACAATTTATCATTCATTAAGAATGACACGTTGTAGTTTTTAAAAAATCCATTTATAATTGCATAGTCCGTGAAGTAAGTTGCTTCCTGTTGTCACTTACATTGTCAACAGTAAACTATAGCTTTCTCACACTTTCTCACATGAGTTTAATCGGTTTTAAGTTAATAAACCAAAAAAAAAAAATACAGGTTGTCATGTTACAGAGAAAACGCATAAGTGCAAACTAACTGAGGCTGGAGACTCCTTCCAGGGATGTTCTCACAGCACCACTGTCTCAAAATGAGCATAAAATTGCTGTGGCTTTGTCTTATTCCTTTTTTAAGAATGTCCTTTTTTTAATGCACTTGTGTGTCCTTACAGGAAACTCACACTTGCTTGTGACCAACGGTGTGTTTTTGTTGGTAAAATTAAACCCTGTCTCGCAGCATGCCTGATCTGCCTTTTGTTAACTCTATGCTTTTTACAGCACCACAGTTTCTCTTCTTATTAATCTTTCTTTTTTTTTTTGCTATTAATAAACACTTTGTGTGTGAAATGTCCTTTAGAGATGTCTTTATCTTTAATCCAGGCTTCCACACAGATCCATGCTCGCACCTGTTTCTATAACTTCCTTCTTGAGGCTCGTTCTCTATCGTGGTGTCTTTTTATATCGTCTCAGGGGGTGAAAACTCGCACCATGCCTCGAATATGGACTTCAGCTCGCAATTTTCACCTCACAGAAAGCCCAGTTTAAATATGCTTGTCTAAACACAAATGACATCATTTTTACTGAACACGTTTATAGCAGCAGTTTTATTATTCTTGCAACATTTTGGCATAACTTTCATCATTTTGCAGACTAAATGCATCTGTAAGCTACATTAGTCTTGCAACATCAGTGCTGGTCTAAGACATGGACTTTTGGGAGTATGGATTACATTTCAGTGAAGAACGTTTTCACTGTATAACGTGTCATTTATGTCACTATTTAATTTTAAGAACTCTTAGTCTTAGGCCGAGCTTTTCGTCACGATGCTGTTATACTGATTGAGACGATATGAGAGAACGCTTCGCTTCTGCATGCAGCCGTCTGCAACAGATCACAGCTCTGCCTCACGCTCATTATACTAATTTTTGCCTTTTTTCCCCCATCCAGTACGCAATCGGCTGAGGCAGATCGTAGGAGCGTCGACCAACTGGAGGTACGTATTTATTAATAGTAGTCCAGTGCTTTGTATTTTGCGACGAGATGAGTTAAGGTTTTGCTTTTCAATAATTTTTTTGTGCAGAGATCATCAGCAGGCCCTGTCTGACAGAATCTCCCTAAGTAAACACCTGGCGAACAGTCAGGAGGAACTCCCCGCAAAGACGATGAAGGACAGCGCGATCGAGGTGCATCTTCCTTTAGGGACGCAGCCGTCGCTCCGGGAGAAATACCTTAACTACCACAACAGTGTCAGGTACCGGTACCATCGATATACAGTACCTGAACGCTTCAGCACCTCCTGGAGAAGCTTGCTGTTTGTTATCTACTGTAGAGTCCCTTGTGAAAGTATTCACCCCTGGTGTATAGAGACATACACTAAGAGAGTTTGGCTCTACAAACTATTGAAATTTTTTGGGGGGGTGGGTGAATACTTATGCACCCTTGTGAGTTCTGTTTGTTTGTCTCAATTATTGTTTGCATTATGGTAAAAAATATTTTGCACCATTAAAGTAAAGTGAGTGCGTTGCAGTCTATTGAGTGTGTAAAAATAGACAGGCTCTAATACAGGAAAATAGGACAGACGCCAAGGGGGGTTAATACTTTCGCAAGGCACTGTACATCTGACTAGTATAGACACAGCTGACACAATTCTCTCGTAGTTTATAATAGCAATATATTATGTAATTGAAGCTTTATATCTCTTTTATATTAAGTGTAGTCTACTGAAGTAAAATAAAAGCCCTTGACGTTTCTTTTGTGAAAGATGTGGTGTAAAAACCTGATTTATTTATTTTTCCCCTCCCAAATAGATTTGGCCGGATTTTGGAGGATCTTGACAGTTTAGCAGGTACCTCAACATTACCCTGTTTATTTATTTATTTTGTTGTTTACTTAAACTAAAGTCGGATTAAAACATTGAGTAAGATCATTCTCAGTATTATATGCAGCATCACATGATAACGATGTTGCTGATGTTGTTTTTTATCTTCCGCAGTGCTGATCTGTTACTCTCACACATGGAACAAGGAGCTGGACAGATCGCCTCTGTCCATCGTCACCGCACTGGTGGACAAAATCGGTAAACGCCTACGCCCATTCATAAAAGAGTAATAATGTCAGTAATGTGTGTATAATACATTTGTAATTCATGTATGTTTCACGTGGTGGTCGTTTCCTAGACATGCGGAGGAACATCATCTACCCAGACTGCGATATCAAGTTCACAGGTCATGTGACGTGGGTGGGAAAGACATCAATTGAAGCCAAGATGCACATGACGCAGGTGTGTAAGGCCCGAGCACAACTGTTACAAGAGAATTTTCTTTTTTCACATGCATGAGGTCAGCATGAAACCAAGTTATTTTTATACTTGGAATAGTTTCAGGCATTTTTCCCTCAGGGCAGATTTTACACCCAATCCTAGGGTAGGAAGTGGAAAAAAAAGAGAGGACATGTTGAATTGACTTCACGAGGGTTTCAAAGTAAAAAACTCCCTTTATTTCTTTATATACTCCCCTGCTACACTAGTGCTTGGACATAATCAATGTAGAAAGTTTCTTTATTATGCCAGAGCCATGATCGGACAGCCTGTCTGATTCCTGTCTGAAACACTGGCCTCTAAGGAACTGGACTCCAAGGCTTTAATGCCTGCAGAGGGCTCCAAACCACCTTGGTCCGGATCATCATTCACAGACTTACAGACTTCTTTAAAACGTTGCAGCGTTCAAATGTTTTACTGCCGCTAAGAGTCTCATCACCATACTGTGCTTTAAGTCAATCGCTTTTATGCCTTCACTCAACAAATCACAATTCCTGGTTTGACTTGAACGCCCCTCATATTTCTTTGTTGATCTTTAAATATTGATTTGGCCACCAGTTTTTTTCCTGACAGAGCATGAAAAGTTTTTCTGCATGTTTCCACAGTTCCACGATGGAGTGTACACTCCAGTCTTAGATGCAACATTCGTCATGGTCGCACGAGATCCAGAAAATAAAAGGTATAACATCAATGATTTTAGATCTCATCCATCAGTCAGCATGGACAGTTTATTAATAACATGAACTGCTTCAGGGCAGCGTTTGTAAACCCGCTGAAACTGGAGAGCGCAGAGGAGGAGAAGATTTTCCAACAAGGAGAGAGTAAGTGTTTAATCTGTGTAACATATTATATAATATTTGTGTGTTTGTCATTTTTATATACACACCTGAGCTTCCTGCGGAATGGAATAAATATACTCGCCATTTCAGTTAACAAGAAGAGGCGTGTGGACCTGAGCACAGCTTCTTTACTCAAGGTGGCTCCTACAGCGGAAGAGAGGACGCTCGTGCACAGTCTGTTCCTCAACACGCTCGACTCCAAGTACTGTTTATATATAAACACACACATACGCGAACGCATGCACACATACAACGAGACAGTGAAAGGCAAGTCACACTGAATTTTAATTATCGTCCTTAATTCTGGACATACAGTTATTTTTTAAAAGTTCTTAAGAATGGCTTAAAATGTTCATACACATGAAGGTATGGGAATCACCAGGGTCACCCGATATTCCAGGTGCCGAATTGATTCGTATTGTGATTCTAAAAGTACCAATTTTTACAAATAATTCGTTCCTACCAAACAGCATGCTGTGCTCCACCTGTAGGCTCATAGAAGAACTGCAACATTTTACCGCCTCAAATGCAAACATTATTTACAAATTTAAAACAATTAAAAATAATTATCGAGTCAGTGTGGCGATAAATTAATTGCAACACAACAGAATCGTTATGCGTAACTGAATACCATTAGAATACAAAATTCTGACAAGTTTGAAAAGAGCTAAAACCCCAGATATACCCACAATCCACCCACAATCCACCCACAATCCACCTACAAAAGCCTACAAACAGTTTATGAACTGCTGTAATAATTCTGTGAATATGTTGAACAGTAACAAGCAGTTCTTTCTAAACTCTGACAAACCTCCTGATGGCGTTTGTGATTTTCTATGATATCAAGATCACAGTGGATTTTGATTAAATTTGGGACTTGAAATTCGGGAAAGCTCACTCCCACTTCATCCCGTTGGCCTTGTGACTAACAGAAACACTTAAAAGCAGTAGCACATTCGCGATTATGACTTTTCCATCATGCCTGTGTCATTCATTTGTTTATTTATTCATTTCCCTTATAAATAGCTTTATACCTTACAATGATACTATGCATGTTTTTCTTTCCTGTGTAGGACCGTTAGCTTCCGGGGTCGAATCCTTCCCCCTAACTCTATATGGATGGAGGACGCAAAGCTGAAAGGCTTGGAGATCTGTCATCCACAGGTCGGCTAGAAAAGTGATGCACATGTTACATTTTATATTAATTACATGTTGAGTGTTTCTCTGAGTGTGTTTGTGTCTGTAATCCAGGAGAGGAACATCTTCAATCGGATATTCGGCGGTTTCCTGATGAGGAAGGCGTATGAGCTGGGCTGGGCCAACGCCTGTGCATTCGCGTAGGGGTTCAGCTCTCTTCAGATATTTTCACCGACTTTTACACTTTTGCGATCATTGTTGGGTTTACAGATTTTATAACATTTATTATAACATTTATTTCTTTTTGTAACGTTTGTGCTGCTGTACCATTCTTAATGCTTCTTATTTCCCGATCCATGCTTTGATGTTTTTGTAAATATGCATACACGTTTATACTTTTTTTTAACAGATAAAATGTACCATATTTGCTAACTACAATTTCATGCCCTTTTATGTAGTGTCTGTAACTTTTTTTTAATTCAGATCTTTTAATCATCTTAATTGTCATTCAGATGAAACTTGGCCAGATTAGATTTTACGTAAAAGAGACATAACCCTGAAAAAGTGTATTATTCTAAAATGCAAAATTGTCAAGATATTGCAACATTAATTTGACATGATTACGGACACTACAGATTATTATTATTTTTTTTTAGGAAAAAAACCTCTAATTTTGAATGGAATGCTTTAATTTAAATGACACTTTTTACAGGTCATATGCTTCTAGAAGTTTACACCAACTTTAGTATCAATACTCATAAAGAAATATGAATAATTTATGTTTTAAAATGATTATTGTTTGAAACTAGACAGTATAACACTGGCCATTTTGATGCAATGATGCATATAAAATCATCTCTCCAAAACAGCTGAAGTTAGCCACTTAAATTTTTTAAACTTAAATACTTCCATGTTGCTTAAACTTCAGAATTAACTTCTTTGACGTGCACATTTTCTGTATGATATGTAACAAAAAAAATAATCAACATTAATGCTTTGTTTTTTTTTGACTATCTACACAAATGTAAATTGCAGCCCTTTGCAAATAAATAATCGTCCATATTTCAATTTCATATTTTTTATGCAATTAATTGTGCAGTACTTACAGTTAGTGATGAGAGTCATAATAGACGATCGCGATACAATATTATCACAGTACCTACGTGCTGATTTAATTTGTATTGCAATTTTGTAAGTATCACAATTTCATAAACTATGTTATTGTTTTATTTTTTTCTAATTTTTTTTTGTAACAATTGTAAACAAACTCGGCAAATAAAAAAAGGATGCCATATTGTGTGAACACTTTAGAGCGTGACCTGCAGTATTATAGCGGAAAAGCAACATTTTATCATCTCAAACGCAAACATACTGTATATAAATAAATAAATAAATAAATAAAAAATTGTCTGCCGATTAAATAAATTAGCAAACAGAAGAATCGCTATACATCACTTAATTGTTTTTTTCCTCCAACAATTATATTGAATGCTTATTATTTAAAAGGTAGGCTATTATTTTTTTTTTATTATTCCACACTGTAAATACATCACTATATTACAATCTACCACACTTTTTTACCGCTGTTGGTGCAGTAGGTCGAGTTGGTGCTGTACAGCTCTAGGATACACCACTTGCTCTCTTTGGACTTTAGTATATTCTTCATGTTTCTGCAAGGGGCTCCTCCAAGGGCTTTAGCTTCCTACCATCTCTCAAAATCATACCTGTAGGGGAATTGACTATTCTAAATGACCCCCTAGGTGTGCTTGTTTGAAGTCCAAAAAACAGACTGGCATGCCATCCAGGATGCCAATCTCCCACCCAGCGTGTATGAATTTTACTTTTTTAATCTATCAATCTAATACTGTATCTAAAGTACTTACCCTGTGAAGGGTTATAGGGGCTGGAATCTATTCATGGTGACCTCGGGGCATGAGGTGGGGTACCGTATACCTGCACTGCAGGAGGAAACCAGAATACCCTGAGGAAACACACCAATCACAGGGAGAACATGCAATGCAAACTCTATAAAAAACACACTTGAGACAAGATTAGAACTTCCATCCCTGGAGGTGTGAGGTGCCTGTGCTAATCACTAAGCCACCATGGCATCAGATTTTACCGCGTTACAGTCAGTTTTTGCCAAAAATCAACAGTCTAAAGTTAAAACTCTGGTCTTTTAATAATCATACACCCTGAACCAGATCGTGAGATTTTACCAGGTACAGTAGCATATGCCATCAACAGATCCCCTGTCTCGATCCATTTTTAGACTCCTTCTCCCATCAGACTCTAATAATTTTCTGCACTTCTCCATCTGTTCATTTTTGGGATTTATTAGTTCTATCAAAACCATGTCTTGCTCTGTCTAATGTCGATTCTTTGTCTGGTTTACTATCGCTGTGATGGATTCTGACTCGAAATCAGCTTTGCTCCTTATTTTTCATGTCATGTAAGGCTGTCTCTTATTTCAGGGTGACATTTTGGACTGATTATGACGTCATTTACGTCATTCAAACCTTCATTTTAAACGGGAAACTTAGCAGCAGAAGCACTTAGCAGTGAGCTGTGTGTTTATCTATCTATCTATCTATCTATATATATA
This sequence comes from Heterobranchus longifilis, assembly GCA_028570985.1. Lineage (NCBI taxonomy): Eukaryota > Metazoa > Chordata > Actinopteri > Siluriformes > Clariidae > Heterobranchus > Heterobranchus longifilis. The sequence continues at coordinate 5,008,007 of JAOVVB010000027.1, read as the reverse complement.
TATACGTATGTATGTACAGTATGATAGTCTGAGTGTTTTCTGTGAATCTGTCCACGTTGCTATTGTAGAGCATTTGGTCTTGTGCACCGCACCGTGTAGATCCTGCACTATACAGTAGGTGTCTGATGGCAGTGTGTGTGTGTGTGTGCTTTAATCTTGTCTCACCGGAACACCTGAATTTCCATGTGGACCACTGGCGAGAAAGGGTGAGTCATACACACTCACCTGCACATCATCATTACCGTTAGAGAGTACAGACACACACACACACACACACACTCACACACACTCACATACACTCACACAACCTCACACGTGTGCGTCTGAGATGGTGAGCTGTGTTTTTCCTGTTGCCACGACGACCGCTGATGATGTAAGCCATTTTTCCTTTAGTCTTTTCTTTCTTTTTCTTTTTTCTCTCCCTTTTTTGTTACTTTTACTGTGGTAGGTCTGTTCTTGTTTTTCCAAGTGCCACTCGCTACATCAGAGAATTTCTTCTTTCTTTCCTATTTTTTCAGGGTTGTTAAGCTCCCATCTTTCTTGTGATTAGACTTTCCTAATGACTCCAAAAGGGCTATAAGAGGACATTGCAGTGTCCATCACTGAGAGGAGAAGAAATGTTTTAAGAGCTTCAAGAAAAAAGCCAGACTCTTACTTCTGGTCCGTTCTTATTCCCGCATTTCTAAACATACCGAGACGATTCAGCATGGCTTTTTCAGTTGTTGTGAGTGCTGCCTGTAAGCTCCGTGTTTCCTCCAGCTCTGCCCTGTCCAATCTCCCTTATCACTGTTACCAGCTGTTCCACATCATTAGCTTTATTATATCTCATTAGGCAGTGTATGCATACTCCTTTGTTTGCCTGGGCTCTTTTCTAGAGCTAATGCTTTGAGATTGTAAACTGCGGCCTCTGCAGTTCCACAGCTGGTGTCTGAATCATGCTGAAACATCCAAAAGGTGGACTAAAGGTTGGTGTGGCACTACGGCCCCTGGTTCTCACGATCGTAGCACAATCTCTATATAATCCCCTGCTTCACTAATGCACTTATCCCAGTGTTTCCATCAAGGTAGAAAGTTTTCTTAGGACGCCAGAGCCATGATCAGACTGCCTGCTTCGCGTCTGAAACGCCGGCCTCCCAGGAACTCCTTTAATGGTCCAAACATACTGTATGGAAATGGCTTGAAGCGAGGTCAGGACTGTATGGGGGATGTGGTGATAACTCCCAGCCGAGTTCCTGTAATGTACAAGTGGTGTTGGTAAACAATTGTGTACAGTACAGTGTACAGAGACGGATGCGTCTGTTCCACAAGTTGTCTGTTGATTTTTAAGGATCAGACGTTCCACTCGCTGAATGTTCACAAAAAGTAACTGGATTGTCATCCAAACACATGGATCATCATTCATGGATGTACAGTCTTCTTTTAAACATTTGCATCATTCAGATGCATCGTTTTAAACATTTGCATTGTTCAGATGTGGCTAAGAGTCTCAATATCATCTTCTGTAAATGTCAATAGGTTTTTACGCCTTCATTCACCAGAAATTTTATCACAAATCCTAGTTTAGCCTAACAGTTCGACGTCTTTCTCAAACTGTTAGGCTAACCCCAACTGTAACCTTATGTTCTTAATATTTTTATCAACAAAATTGGAAATTTTTTACAAAAAATAGAATTTAAAAGAATATTAATAAAGAATATATTAGCATTGGGTCATAGTGTGTTTTTATAAAAATCAGCTTATAAAAACAGGACTTAGCATTGACATAATCTGAATCATACAGAATTACATTTCACATCATTCATTCAGAGATGAAAAACAAATGATATAAATGTTACATCGATACTTAATGAGTTTATTGCACAATGTGTACTGTAAGGTGATGCCTTATCGCAGGATGCTATTTCTGAGCATGATGTGACAGAGTCTGGATAACCCTAAGTTACCCCCGTGTTGCTCTGCTCCACCCACATCAGCACATTTCCGACCAAAGAAAATGGCAGCTGAGAACAAACAGAAAAACAAATTGACTTATGCTCACCCAAATTAGCATCGTGCTGAAGTTATTCCAGCACCAGCATAAAAATAGAGCTCTGGGGATCTTATTAGGCGTATGTGCTACATTTCATGTGTGATGTAGCAAAGCACAGCGATTTTGATAGAAAAGCATCCCGGAGAAGTGTTTTTACAAAACTTCAGAGGAATCGACCCAGACAGGCCAGCTCACTGTTTATTATAGGCTAACCAAAAACAGCTGGATACTTTAAATTATAGGTGACGGGGTTTGTTTATTACTTTTTAATACAGATTGAGTGTGATAAAATGTTCCTCAAATGTCCCTCATCAACCTAGGACAGATCTGTTTTTTTTAATTATTTGTCCATCATTAGGGGTGCATTAATAAATGAAGAACCTGCCATATAGAGGTGGATATAGAAGTTGTGGAATGGGTGGACACAGATCTAGTGCAGCATGGATATAATAACAAGGTAAGAGCCAGATAATGCCAGAGGAGCCAATACACATTAAACACACACAAAAAAATCTTGCTTGTCTTTTAAATATTTTAATATACAATTAACTATGAATCAATTAGACTTAAATATATGAATACTACTACTACTACTACTAATTATTATTTTTTTAATTAGTAAATAAAAATAGATATTATTGTATTATTATTAATTATTATTATTATTATTATTATTATTATTATTATTATTAATTTCTGTTTAAAAATTAATAATGTTGTTTTTCTTTGATAGAGTAAAAAAAAAAACTATACTGTTCAATACGGTGCAATCGTCTTGACCCCTGAATTTCTTCATGTTAAATTTAATTAAATGATGTCAATTAAATAAAAAAAAATGAGAACAAATGTTTTAATGTGACAATTTATAC
>JAOVVB010000027.1:4982259-5003784 GCA_028570985.1 Heterobranchus longifilis | reverse complement strand
ATTAACAAATTATTGTTTGTGTTTAAATGTTTGCTGTGGGTGTCGATTGTATATTGATCTGGCTCTGCTTTTTTGTTTTTGTTAAATATCAATAAAAATATAATAAAAAAAAATAAAAAAATAAAAATAAAAAAAAAGAATTGTCCTAGCATTGCTTTAAGTTGTGTGTTTTATATGAGCACAGGAGTCAGACAAAAGTCCAGTTCGGTACAGTATGTTTCCCGGCCGGACCTCCCGAAGCTGGCTTACCGCAGGGTAAAAGGGAAGAGTCCCGGCGTGATGTTCCTGCCCGGCTATGGCTCTAACATGAACGGACCAAAAGCTGAAGCGCTAGAGGAGTTCTGCAGGTCATTAGGTCATTCATATATCAGGTAAACATACTCTAATCAGCAGTCTTATTACTCAAACCCAATTATTCGTTCATTGTAAGAATTGAAATAAATTCTATAATGTTGCATTATGTATCAGGGATTGGAATCACCAGTCACCACCCGATACGATATCATGATTCAGTTAAAACGGCACACAGGATGCCAGTGTGTGAATAGTTTACGGTGTACCACCTGTAGGATTATAAAAAGACGGTGATGTATTATCACTTGAAAAGCCTCCAAGGTCTCAAAGCTCAACTTGACAGTTAGTGCGCGGGTTAAGTGGCTGCGAGCTTCTAATGCACGTGATTTTTGAGTATTTTACACTCATGGTGTTTTGAGACTTGTGTAAGCGTGTGTAGTGAGAGGGTTTGAGACTAATTCGCTCACAGTTTTTGGAGAAAAAGGCGGATCGGAGGCTTTTAACTGCATAAACTTTATGTTCTATGACCATAAGTGTAATAATAAACCAAAAAATAGTCCTAAAGAAGTAATAAAAACTTTTTTGGCAATTAGTGGTTACATGAGAGGAATGAAACACTTCAGGGTGTGTTATTATTAGAAAGTAATCAGCTTCAAACTAATAGCAGAGACTCCACTTCATAGCTACTTTGTCATTGATTATTTTCCTGTAACAACATGCGCCTGAGTCTTTTATTCCTTACATATTCCTCTGGCGTACCTATGAATGAATGTCGCTGCGTGCTTGTGCAGGTTTGATTATTCTGGTCACGGAGCATCAGAAGGCGTTTTCTCCGAGGGAACGATTGGAAGTTGGAAGAAGGACGTTCTCTTCATGTTGGATGAAGTTGCAGAAGGGCCTCAGGTGAGATTCTAATGATATTTACCTGTGAACACGTGGATCGTTGGCAGATATAACACACAGATTTCATCTCATTTAGACTCTTTTTTTTTTTTTTTTTTTTTTTTCTATTGAGATTTGCTTACAGTCTGTTTTGCTTATTAATGGTGAGATTTATCTTTTCTAAAGAGTAGGAAAAGACAAGAAATTATTTATTATAATTTCATATTATAATTTATTGCTCCTAGAACAAAAGTCTGCTCCTGGAGGATGGTTAAAATGCTATAAGTATAGTTCACTTTAAAGCATCATGTGTAGCATGTCATCATAAACTGTAACTAAAATCACACACTGCAAGAGTTAAGGGGGGACAAAATCAGTAAAATAACTGCAGCCAAAAATCGTATTGTAACGACTTGTATAACTTATAACAATTTTTCATGCCAAGACATGAAACGGCTTTATTAAATAACCAGTAACTAGGTCATTTCTCTTTTTTCCCTACAGGTCAGTGGGATTATAAATGACCTTAATAAGTGAGACAAATCAGCAGGAAAATTGTCCAAACTGTCATCACTCACTGATTTCCACAGGAGCTTTGAATATTTTAAAGAATTAAAGAAAAATAAATTGCCCTTAAGGAATCTGAGATCCTACTGAGACAGACGGATAGATATATGCAAAGCTTCTGCAGTTACATCCTTTCAGAAAGATGCTTATTTTAATGCAAATTTCTGAATGTTTGCTTCTGGTATGATGATGTTTTATAAATGTTTTTTTTTTCTAATAAATTTTTTTTTCTCTGCAGATTCTGGTGGGCTCCAGCATGGGCGGCTGGCTGATGCTGCTCGCTGCTATCGCTCGCCCCGAGAAGACTAAAGCTCTCGTGGGCATTTCGACAGCAGCCGATCATTTTGTCACAGCGTTTAAATCACTTCCTCTGCAGGTATGAATCACGTCAACGCTATGAAGCACGTAACCATCCTGTACTCAGATACATGTTTATAAGTACATTTATTGTCTGTGAAAGAAGTGGACTTTCTCATCTCTCTCTTTTTTAAGTTAATAATGCAAAAAAAGTGTTTAACGAGAAACAAGTTGTAAAGAATTTTTTAGAAATGGAAAAATTACTGACTGGAAAGCACTGACACTGGAGACTCCTTTCATTTATTTTTAGATAGATGTCACCTTACAAAATCTTTCCGGTCAGAAAATTAACTGACACTTCCTGACCAATCAGCATGAAGAATTTAGCAGGGCTGAGATACAATATACTATAATTATGCAAAACAGTTTAGCGAACACATTAACATTTTTGTTCTGATTGTTTTTTAAAAATCATGCCGCGCAGTACAGGATTGAAGCGAATACATTTTTAAAACACGTACAGAGGAGAGGAAATTATTTTTTATTTTTTGGGGGGTTTTTTCCCCTCAAAACATGCCACGCAGAGCTGAGTTCCCTCTCTATACTTGGCTCGTTTGTTCATCAGCAAAGTGCCTGTATTTCATACAGAAGGCAGATTTAAAAAGAAAAATGAGTAGAGATATTGACTAAAATATCAGATCCAATTTGTTCTAGATATCCGTGATAACGCCTCATTTCTTACTTTCTCAGACAAGAAAAGAGTTCGAAGACCAGGGCGTGTGGACAGTCCCGACCAAAAGCAATGAAGAAGGCGTGTACACTGTTAGCATGGACTTGCTGAAGGAAGCAGAGAACCACTGCTTGCTGCACAGCCCCATACCCATCACCTGCCCCGTGCGCCTCATCCACGGGCTGAAGGACGAGGACGTGCCCTGGCACATCTCCATGCAGGTGGCAGAGCGCGTGCTGAGCAACGACGTGGACGTCATCCTCCGGCGCCACGGGCAGCACCGCATGGCCGACAAAGATGACATAAAGCTCATGGTGTTCACCATCGATGACCTCATCGACAAGCTGACCACCCTGGCGTGACGGCCAGGACGAAAATAGCCAGAACTTTCCAAATGAACCTGTTTCCCTAGTGCCTTTATTTACTGGGTTATGGTTTTGTTAGTTTGTTTCAATTTTAAGTTTCAGTTTACGCTTTAGTCTACACTATGTGACTGATTGAAAAAGCTGCTTTTTTGTGACAGTATTGTTCTCTGGTTCATTGCCACACTCTCCCGTGCCTTTTTCCCCACTTCATATTAACCAAATAAAGCTTGTTATAGCCGTCATAAGCTTCCTTCTCTATTTAAAGGATCAAAATAATGATTTGTTTTTACTGATTTATCCAGCTGACGCACTACAGCTGACCTTTTGATTCAGATTCTATCTCCTCTCTCTCTCGTATTCATAGTGCCAGCATTGAGCCGCTCGCTCCACTCCAGGAATTACTCAGTTGTTTATTAACAAGCGATTAGGACAGAGTGTGTGCAGATAGCCGTGACTCGGGTCACCCAGCCGTGATGCTTGATCTCACGCCGAAACTACCAGAGTGACCTTTCAGCCAGTCACCGATGACACACAATCAGCCAGAACATAATTAAAACAGATGTAACGCTTTAATGCACACTTTTATTAAAATACTCAGAGTACAAAAGAGCAGCCTGGAAAAGTTGCCAAGGATTGCAGCACCAGTTCATTTCACTGTAGGTACTCGATCCAGTTATTCTAATATAAAGTTAATTCAAATATTATATGATGTTATATTCACGTTATATTTAAGCGCTAAGGGCTTGCTGGATAAATATTGTGGAACATCACCTAATCACTACAACAGTAAAAGGTTTTATGGATGTTCACAGACTTTAACTTTATGCGACCCTTAACTGCTCCAAGGGCAGTGCTGACTCTGCACTCCGACCCCAACTTTCTTTCTTCTGTGGACCAGAAAAAAGAAATATTTTCACTCTCGTGAATGGTACAGTGCTTTGCAAAAGTCTTGATCCCCCACAAATTTCTTCATAATAATTTAAATGAGATTAAATAGAAGAAATGGAAACAAATGTTTTACTGCGACAGGCTGTAAAGTGCCTAAAGTTAAAAATTTTAAATTGCCTGTTTATGTAACAACCTCATTTCCCCTCTCATCTGTTCCAACCATTTAGCATGCAGCATCACCAGTATACTAATCGCTGTCCTGATCATCTGTCATCATCTGCATCGGTTTCTCACTGGTTCATGCGTTAAGTTAGATGCTTTTTATGATTGAGTGCTTCATAGGTCACAAAACATTCATCTGAAACTGCTCAGGTACAGGCTGGACTGAAAATGAGAGACAAAAAGTCAGTCCTTCCGGAAGCCAGAGAACTTTTCCTCAAGACTGTATTAAAAATACAATAAAGTCTGACTCTATGGAAAAAGTGAGGCTTGGCTCAAGAGTTTTGCACAGTTAGAATTTTGCGATTGACAAATAAATGCAACTTTTTTTTTTCTCCAAAGTGCCCCTGTATGCTAGATTGGACCACTTATTCTATATATAATTTGCTTTGCAAGTTTTCATGAAGAATTCCGATATTTCTGGAGCTGCGTATGAAATAAACATAATCACATGATTTTACGAAGAATCTTTTAATTTATTTTTAAACAATTTTACATAAAAAGCTCATGTTGTTACTTTTTTATTACTATAATTACTTTTAAAAAGTAATTTTAAAAAGTCACAACCTTTTTCTCATTCTCACTTAGACAACTGAGTGCTTGCTTCTCCTTCTAGATACATAACTATTGTAATTATATATTTATGCGATTATATATATATTTATATATAATATATAATGGCACCATAAACTGTATGATTTCATTTTAACTCACTGTTTTATTCAACATTTATTTTTGGAAAACCTTTTAAAAATCAGGTGTCCCAGCTGAAACCTATTCTGGCTGGGACACCTGTCAACATCAGTTGTCCCAGCCAGAATAGGTTTTAGCTTTTTTTATGTTTAGTGTTCCTGGGATAAATTTTATTAAGGCATTTCTGAGATAATGTATGCTGTAGTGTCTCTTGTATTTCCAGATCCACTGCACCCCATACCAGATTACCAAAGATCAGCGAATAAATAAATGAATTTGGGTTCTGGATCGTTTTAACGCGTTGGTTTTTGAAGCTAGTTTCTATACCCTGAGTCATCTTTGCTAGATTGTTTTTTTTGCCATTCATTCAGGAGCTGCTTGCATCATGTGAGCAGTGTGTTGCTGTTTTGGGCTGTTTGAGTTTGCAGATGCTATCTGTATCAATAATGTGTGTAATCTAATCAGGACAGGGCCTGGCTCTGCTGTCAGTGATGTTATAATACACTTTAAAGAGATATGCATGCCTTTTTTTCCCACATGGATTCATAAATTGAGATGCAGGAAATAGACCTTTGTATTATTATTATTATTATTATTATTATTATTATGTGAATGTTTATTTATTATTATTTATGAGAGATGCGTGGTGGCATGCAGGGTCAGCACATGTCAGTGTGTGTGTGTGTGTGTGTGTGTGGTACATACATGTCTCAGTACTTTATACTGTACCTGCTCTGTCATTGGCCAGCATGAGTCTCGAGACCTTGATGTGACGCGCGGGTATATAACTGGGCTCGTGCACCCGGGACGGCGTGTCCGCGCGCCCCACCCACAGCTGCATGGACGCTTCATTTCCGCGTCTCCAGAGAGCGCGCGCTGCACATCAGGCTGTAACGGGAGCATCTCTCTCCTCCGGTGAGTCTCTCAAAACACTCCGGGAATGAATGACTCACCGTTATGCACTGAGATTAATCACAAATTATTTTTATTCATGATTTCTAACGCTTTTTTAAAATCTCCTTATTTATGTTTTTCTTTAATTGGTTTAATAAATTAAATGTCCTTCTCCAACTCACGGATATATTAAGATATCAACAAACAAAAAAAAGGCAGCAATGTGTTTCAAGTTTACGTGCATAATACTTTAATCAGGGTTGCCAGATTTTAACGCATTTGTAATCTGTTATGGATGCAATTATTCAGCAATGAGGGTTGCCAGATTGATGGCCAAAACTTCAACACTTATTGAAGATATTGATATTAATACAGCATATGCTATTACATTAGGAACTTAATTCATTCATATCTACCTATAAGAATACTTTTTCCACCCAAAGGACGTTTTTAAGAGAGATTTAATTTCTCATTCCACTCTAATGTAGGAACACACCCAATCTGGCAACCCGGACTGGTTTACATGTCTGACCACACCCCGGCTGCTGTAAAACTGTCTGTCACGTCATCCATCCTTTATAATATTTTATGCTACCTAATACAAATTACACTTACGGTTGATTTCCTAAACACTTGGGACGAGTTCATGACCTCTCATCAGTATTGATGTAAGTGTGTAGGAGTGAAAACCTTGGAAACTCTCCATGCTGAAAGGGATCAACAGGATCTGATTACATTATGAATTGTTTAGGCTTGTGTCTATTTTATTTTGTCTGTGTTTTTTTTCCCCTAGAACTTACCTACAGAAAGACTAATCCGGTTTTTCTTCGCTGGTCACATTAAGAGTTTTCCAGAACGCCGGTGATCATGGCAAACAGAGGTCCCAGTTACGGCCTGAGCCGGGAGGTGCAGGAGAAAATCGATCAGAAGTACGATCCTGATCTGGAGGCTCGGCTGGTGGACTGGATCGTCGCTCAGTGTGGAGGAAATCTGGAAAGACCCCAAGCGGGAAAGCAGAACTTCCAAAAGTGGCTCATGGACGGCACGGTGAGTTACTTCGCTGATTCTGATCTCTCTGACACTAGGTTTTGTCTGCTGATGAGTTGAAAGGTCTGTCTGACTTCCTGTGCTGCAGATCCTCTGCAGACTCATCAACAGTCTGTACCCGCGTGGTAAAGAGCCTATTAAAAAGATCCAGGAGACACAGATGGCCTTTAAGCAAATGGAGAAGATCTCGCAGTTCCTCCAGGCGGCTGAGGCGTACGGAGTCATCACCACGGACATCTTTCAGACTGTAGATTTATGGGAAGGTACAGCCATGGATCGGAGTTACGGTGACTCCGCTATTATTATTTGACCAAAAGGCAACTGCAATAAGGCCTTTTTTTCAAATACTTGCTCATTTTAAGGTTTTCTTTTAATAGATAATGGTTTGAGCATTCTATTTTGAGCTCTATCTAACAGGAATATCTAATCGCTACTGTTTTATATTCATGTTTTGGAAATTAGTTTCTTAAAAAATTGTCTTTCATTGATTTTATTGGAACCATTTGTTGTAAAATTTAGTAAGTGGATCTACACCCACAATGCATTTTGGATCTGTTTCCTACAGGAAAAGACATGGCTGCTGTCCAGAGAACTCTAATGGCTCTGGGTAGTGTGGCACTCACCAAGGATGATGGGCATTACCGTGGCAACCGAGACTGGTTCCACAGGTGAGCGCGATCTTTCCAGGTCTTACGCTGTGTCTGGTTGAACTTTAAACCCACAGAACCCTGTTTCATCCCCAATTTCAGGAAGTCTCAGGGTAACCGGAGGGAATTCTCCGAAGAGCAGCTGCGTCAGGGCCAGAACCTGATCAGCCTGCAGATGGGCAGCAACCGTGGTGCGTCCCAGGCTGGCATGACCGGGTACGGCATGCACCGCCAGATCATGTAAGGCAGCGTGGAGATGAAAGACCTACAACCTGCATCAGACACCAAGAAGACCTTAATCCATGCAGAGCAGCAACATCTGGTTCAGTCATCTGTTTCCTTCACATCAAAAGATGAGATAGAGCACTTTTAATAGCAGTGTCCTTTTAAAATATCTTGAAATTCCATGTATGATATTAATTAGTAACTTATTACAACTTATTAGCATGACTGTTGTTTTATTTGAATTTATTTAAATATATATATATAAATATGGGATTATCAGCTGCTGTTACTGTACTTGTGTCTAAAACACATGCTAGTAAACAATAGGTCAAAATAGTAGCATATACTTTTGTCACTTTGGTATATTTTGTTGTTCATTATTGTATTATTTTAGACATGTTCATAGTTGCACAATGATAAAAAAAAAAAAAAACTGTGCACAAACACCTACACACACCCATACACACAAACACACACACCTGTCAGCCACATGTGAATGCAGAGCTGGGTTTGTTTCTTAATTTAAGATGCCAATTTTTTAATGTTTGTCTCTCCCTTTGTAATTGTGTGTTCTTATGTAAGTACAGATCCAGGTTTCATTATGATTTTTATGATTGTTTTGCTAGTGTTTGGCAAAAATGCTCAATAAATTGTTATTATATTAATGGACTGCCATTTATTAGCTGTTAGAGAAAGCTCAGGAAGACAGTAGGGATGTTTTTTTTTAAAAAAAGTGCAGCTAGAATTGTATAAATGATCAATACTCAACGAATATGCTTTTAATTTAAACAATGAGGCACTTTCAAGTCAAACTGGGATTTTTGGCCCATTTCCACATGTTTGGGCCATTAAAGGAGTTCCTGGGAGGCCAATGTTTCAGATGTGAAGCAGCGTACTGAGAAAACTTTCTACTTTGATGGCATCCAATAGAAAAATAAAGGGAGATACTCTCATAATTGCAATAAAAAGTCCCAGTTTGATTTGAACACATACATAGTAATGAGGGAGAATAAAGAGAAAGTCTGTTTAGATTGGAACAGTATTATATTATATGATATTATATTACGTTGTTGTATATGGGGTCACCGTGGTAATATTCATTGGCATTTCACATTGAAGCAGAAATAAAATAGAAACATGCTAAAACATGCATGAATGAATTTAATGTTTTTGATCTTATTAGTCTCAGCTGAGAATTTACGACCAAGTCAACCACACGACTTACAAAACACAATCCTCAACATGACTAACAATCTAATGGCATTTCATTAAATCAATTTACAAATCAGCCATGTCAACACCTCTAATAAAGGCACAGTATATGTCACTCTGAAGGTGAATCGACTCAAGCGTTCTAAGTTGATCATTTTCTAAATCATTTATATGCAAACGACAAAGTAGGCGATGTGTGACAAATATGGGAGGAATAAGTAACCTGGATAACTACTGCATGACCAGCTTCTCAAGTTCACCACCGTTTCTGCTTCAAGATCTGAGAGAAAGCCAAAATATTAGAGCTTTTCATTGTGAGCTGGTCCAGATCATGTCTTTTGCTAGGCGTTTTTTCCTCCTTCTCCTAGTGGTGGGGGTGGGCCAAGCTGTAGAGCGGGAAATTTCTGGAAAGGATCCTGGCTGTGGACACCCAGGAATACCAGGGAACCCTGGACACAACGGGATACCTGGACGTGATGGCCGGGATGGAGCCAAAGGGGATAAAGGAGATGCAGGTGAGGAACAATGCACATCTTGCATGCTTTTAAATCACACCATGCTGAGTTATACTGTACTGTATGTCGCAATGATTTTTTTTTTGTACCCGTAAAAATTTTTTATTTCACTAATACCGTTGTGGAATGTCCATGCTATGTAATGTGTTTGTGTGCCCATCTGACCCTCATATTACTCTTTAAGTATTACTGAAGGTGATTACGGATTAGAAGTGTGCATTAATATAAACCTGTGGTTTACAGACTGTCAAAGCTTCCTGTTAGAGAAAATAAATCAACACCTTCTAACCAATCAGATTTAAGAATGCAGTAAAGCTGGGGTACAACAAGATTAAAGTTTGACTTTAGCTCTCTTTTTGCTTTTCAAGGTGAACTTGGGACATGTGGAGCACTGGGGAAGGATGGATCCAAAGGAGACAAAGGAGAACCTGGTCACATTTTATCTTTGCTTTTGATAAAGATGTTGATGAAGGTTGTGGTGTAGTGTGCTGTGTTGTTGTTTTTTTTTACCATAGGGAAAATGTTTTGTTGTCTTCAACAGGTGCATCAGGCGTAGATGGGCTTAAAGGACGACGTGGAGAAAATGGAGAAAGGGGACCACCTGGAAAAATGGGGCCCCAAGGCTTCCCTGGACCGCTCGGTCTTAAAGGGGTAAAGGGAGAGATGGGAATGCAAGGACCCAAGGGTATCAAAGGAGATGTAGGACCAGTGGGACCTGTAGGGCCTCAAGGAATCGTTGGGTACCAGGGAGAGAAAGGTTCTCCAGGCCCTATTGGACCTCTAGGAAGACAAGGCCTGAAGGGTGAACTCGGACCTCCTGGTCACAAGGGCAGCCTCGGTTACCGTGGTGAAAAGGGGCCAAAAGGTGAGACTGGAGAAAAGGGACCTAAAGGAGACATGCCTGAAATACCCAAAAGTGCCTTTTCTGTTGGCCTGACAGCACAAAGCAAGTTGCCCACGAGTAACGTTCCTATCCGGTTTGACAAAATCATCTACAACCGACAGAATCACTACAACACAGAGAGTGGCCGCTTCACCTGCGCCATTACTGGAGCTTATTATTTCACCTACCACATCACAGTGTTCTCCCGAAACGTCCGAGTGGCACTAATGAAGAACGGCCAAAGCGTCATCCACACCATGGACAACTACCAGAATAGTGAGGACCAGGCGGCCGGGGGCACAGTGCTCCACCTGGAGGTCGGGGACAAGGTGTGGCTTCAGGTGGCTGGAGGTCAGCTCTTTAATGGACTCTACGCAGACGACGATGATGACACAACTTTCTCTGGGTTCCTTCTCTTCGCTGAATGACAAACCAAATATCTGGAACTGAAGAAATATGTGTAGAATTATTCATTAATATGGAACTGGACTTTATCTTCTGCTTTATCTTACTGAAGTCATGTTAATAGCTCCTGGGTCAAGAACTTAATCACATCTACAAAAAATTTTACTCTTTTTTTTTCTAAAATAAAAATAAGTGACTGATTTTATATTACTTGTTTTTGAAGAAACACGTTTTGTAGCAAACGTAAACGGTAAATAAATAAATAAATAAATAAATGACCAACCAATCTACGCCTTATCAGTAATTTAATACTAATCTCTCAGCCAATCGGAGTGCTTTTTTGGCAGATTCGGCCTTTTTGCTCCGCCTTCTCGTTTGATGTTGCCAGATTGGGCTAGATAACCTCCCTATTTCTACACTGCACCCCTGGTACAGCTTGTAAATCTGATTGAGAATCTTTAAAGAAAAATATATGGATCTTTTTATGATCAAGTGCAGAAATATTTGATATGTGTATCAAAGTATTACGTTCAGACATTAAGCACAATAGATTTGTATTTATATGTAAATATGAATGTTTTTTTTTAATCATAAGCACCTTCTATGGTATAGAATATAAAGTTTCTTTTTCCTTGGATCAGCTGATTCAAAGTGACATTATTGATACCTGTGGTCAGGTGTGTCTTGTGCAAATGGACCAGCCAGGTTTAGCACCTCCTGGTTTTTAAAATAATAAATCAATTTGAGATTTCATTGTTGACGTCAAAAATAAGTTGGTAGGGCCCAGTCCTTAGGGAAAACACCAAAAGGTATAGGGCTGAATTCTTACTAGTCCAGACTCATGCATCAAAATCAGTGACAGCAGTGTCGAGTGATTAGTCAGAGTGATAGCCCTTGCAGGTTTGATCTCATACATTTATCTATGACATCATCACTAGTAATCAAGAGGTTTGTATTTGACACCAAGTCCTGAGTATAATAAAACATGAACAAATGGATTGTATATTCACATATCTTTCTTATGTTTATTAAATTAACAAACATATCATGTCACATATCATACGATAGTTTAAACTAATGTGTTACAACTTTCATTTACATTTATATACATACATCTCAGCACTCCAACACCTTAACCACTCAGCTTTGTGATTATGAAAAAAACATGTCTTATGAGTTATAACTCTTTTTCCGACTTGTTTTCTGAGTCACGATCTACTAGCAATGTTCAACAAAATATTACTATGAATATGAATAATATAACCAAATCTTTCTGGACAGCTGACCATTACGATCATATGTGATTGTTAAACCTGTTCCACCCATTTCCGTTCATCCCAAAGGTGTTCACTGAGATAGAGTTTGGTCAGGGCTCTGTCCAGGACACTTGAGTTCCACACATACCACATCTTCATGGAGCTGGCTGGAGCTGGCATCTCCAACATGATGAGCACATCATCATGTTGGATATGGGTTTGAGCCTTCTAGTTCCAGTGAAGGGAAATGATCTGTAAAACACTGTATGGATACATTATATACAATAGTGTGTTTCCAACAGTGTGGTGACTGTTTGGGAAGGAACCTCAATCCAGGTGTCCACAAGCTTATAGTAATGTAATGTTCAGGGGTGCCGAATAGATATTCTGGGCCTGATGAAAACCTGATTTTTAGGGTCTGCGCTATAAAGAATATAAAATAAGAATATGAAAAGTTAAATATTTAAATAAGGAATATAAAATATTAAATAAAATATTATAATAAAATTGTACTATATATAAAATATAGAACCCGTGCTTGGTGGGTTTCCTCCGGGTGCTCCGGTTTCCTCCCACAGTGCGAAGACATGCAGGTTAGGTTGATTGGTGTTCCCAAATTGCCCGTAGTGTGTGAATGAGTGCGTGAGTGTGTGTATGTGTGTGTGTCCTGCGATGGATTGGCACCCTGCCCATGGTGTACCCTGCCTCGTGCCTCCTGGGATAGGCTCCATGACCCCCGCGACCCTGAAAACATGGTAAAGGGGCATAGACGATGAGTTAGTGAGAAAATATAGAAACATTTTGGCAGTAAAATTTACACTATGTACAAGTTGGAATGTGTTGGAATCATCCTTACTATTTTTATTAGAAAAAATGTCGTCTGGGTATTTCTTTATTTATTTATTCATTCTTTTTTTTTTTTTTTATCTCAGTAAAGTTCGAGCCGCATCACAAGTAAAGACCAGTTTTAAAAACTTACGTGAAATGGATGCGCATGGACGGGTATCTTTGGTGCGTTTGTACCAAACTGGCAACCTGAGCTTTCTGCTCATTCAGCGCGACAAGTGCAGCGATGCGGGAGAACGGACTCTCCGCTCAGCGCCGCACACACACACACACACACACACGCAACAAGTCGTGAGCGCGCGCAGCTTTGCGTTGCGCCTTTTTGATTTTAAAATTTCAGTTATTTATAGTATGTGATTTTTTTATTTATTTCCACTGTGCTGGTTAAAGTCAGTAAACGCTTTTCTAGGCTTTTTTTTTTTATGAACTTGTTCCCACAATGTAACAGCACTACGCTGTTGTGAACATTAATCCTAATTTCTTTGTGAACGACTTTTCGATTTGTTCCCTGCCGATCAAAGCCGAGCATGAGAACTCCCGCGGACTTTGGACTGGTCGCTGTGAGACGGAGCCGCGCGCTGGAGCTCTGCTGAAAGTCGGGGAGAAACTCCAGCGCTTCACCGCCAGCATGAGGAAGGTAACATTGTATCTGTTCTTTCTTCTTTCGTTCTTTTCTTCACATGTTTTGAATATTTTACTTCTAGGAATATAAACCGCTGATTAGACTTAGAGTTGTAAATTCTCCAAGCTTTAGTTTTATCTGTTGGTTAAAAAAAAAAAACGTGTTGCCTGGAAAGCTGAAGAGGAGGAGGAGGATCTGCACTGAGGGGTGCATTGTGTGCCCTGCTGCCCCCAAACCCCCAGCGGTTGCCATAGTGATAGTTACTATGGTGAGTGCTGTACATAGTAAATGGGTTGTGACTGTCTTTGTAGTGACTGTTTGTGAAAAGTCATTGTATTTATTGTCATTATTATTGTATGTAGTTATTGTTAGTGATATAGTACATAGTAGTGATTGTTGTGTACTGATGGTGTGTTATAGTAGTTAGTGTTAGTGTTGTAGTGATGGGGTGATATAGTAGTAAATGTTGTGTAGTAATTGGGTGCTATACAGTAGTAGTAAACATTGTTGTGTAGTGGTGGGGTGCTATAGTAATAAATGGTGTTGTATAGTTATGGGGTGATATAGTGAATGTTGTTGTATAGTGATGGAGTGATATAGTAGTGAATGTTATTGTATAGTAATGAGGTCAATAGTAGTGAATGTTGTTGTATAGTGATGGGGTGATATAGTAGTAAATGTTGTGTAGTAATTGGGTGCTATACTGTAGTAGTAAACATTCTTGTGTATTGGTGGGGTGCTATAGTAATAAATGTTGTTGTATAGTGATGGGGTGATATAGTAGTGAATGTTGTTGTATAGTGAGGAGTGATATAGTGAATGTTGTTGTATAGTGATGGGGTGATATAGTAGTGAATGTTGTTGTATAATGATATGGTGTTATTGTAGTGATGGTTGTTATCCAGTCATGGGTTGTTATTATAGTAATAGTAGTTAGTCTGATTGTTCCGACATAGTAATAAGGGTTTGCATTAGTGTAGTTCCTATAATGGTTGATGTAGTGTGATGATAATGGTAGTGATAATGGTTATAGTGATTGATATATTGTGATGGTGTATTGTAGTAATAATGGTTATAGTGATTGGTGTAGAAAAATTTGTTTTTTAGTGGTGATGGCGATAGTGATTGATCTATAGTAATGGGATATTTAGTGATAATCGTTATAGAGTAATGGGGTATTGTAGCGATGATGGTTATAGTGATTGGTGTAGAGTAAAGGTGTATTGTAGTGATGATGGTTATAGTGATTGATGTTAAATGACAGGGTATTGTAGTGATGATTATAGCGATGAGGTATAGTGATTTGTTGTTGTATAGTGAATGTGCTGTTATAGTGCTGTTATATAGTAATGTAGTTGTGTATTACGGGGCGATCAGTGTGTTGTGTAAGACAACTCAGGTAAACCTCAGATATCAGCCCCAGGCGTCTTACTGTGTGAAAGCACAATTCTTTACGTCTGCACAGCCTATCTAAAGGCTTTCAGACTGACGAAATGTAAGTGACATGTGACTTGACTTTGGACTTTTATTACTCCTCATCCGGTGTGACTGCTGAGCAAAGCAGACGTGGTACAATTAAGTTAGAAAAAACAATCATGTGATAAACATCTCAACAAGTGTAAGAATCCTAAACTTCGTTTATGCCTCTCACCGAAGACCTTTTATGACTCCAGGCAATCTTTCTGCCTGACAGACATTAACACAACATCTCCAGCGCTGGAATGTCCTCCTCCACGGTGAAGCCGAAGAGGGGCTTCGTTATTCAAACAAACACAGGATGCAGACTTTTATTTCTTATTATTTGCCTCTTTTTATGCAGACAGCCATAAGTTAAACTGCTTTTACTCCCGCTTGCTACTGAACCGCCCCTGTTACCACACACGTCCACATTCCAGGAGCTGTTGATCTCTGCAGGCATTTTTTCTTTTCTTGCAGTTGTTGACTGAAAGTGTTCATACTGGTTTGTGTATGAATTTACTTTCCCTATTTTACGTTGCTGTAAAAGTGCTTTAAAAAACTCAGTTTGTCCAGTTTATATATATATATATATATATATATATATATATATATATACTGTATATATATAGTCAGATTTTTTTTTTTAAATCAATTCTATATTAATATAAAAATATTAAAAGGACAGACTGACATTAACCTGCTAGAGGAATAAAAGGCTTTAGGATGTGCTGTATTTGGAAGATAATCAGCTCTGGGGGACGTATTATTGACTCCGCATCATCCCAGATAAGCATTATAAATTGGGCAGCCCTAAGCCCTTGTGTACACAGTTCAAGAATGAGCAACATATTAAAAAAAGAAAAAATTCCATTTATTTAAGTACTCTCCTCCACCTCAGCATTAGTACAGTATGAGTAAATACTTCGTCAGCGAAATTGTTCCTGGAGGTTTGGTCTCTAGCCAAAGGCTGAGAAAGGCCGAGGGACCCACTACAGTCCAGCTCGTGGTAAGCAAATGCTTGAGGAGTTGGTCGTGTTACCAGGCTTCCCACGCCACCAGCAGGGCGTGTTCCTAGCTTACAATCGCTTTCCTTTTCACCTGCCAGAAACAAGGAACTGGGTCATAACATGGTATGCAGGGGCCGTCAGCAAACACGAGTAAATTACACCCTCTTTCAGTGCACATTTGTGGCCTTTGTGCTGTACGTCAGACTCTCGCTGAGCTCACGCTGAGGTATTTCCTCAGCTGGGAACGTCTATCACGTCTCGTCTCGCTTTGTCTTCTTCTTCATCTCAACACACATCCGTGTTTGTGCATACTCAGACGCAAATGGCCATGCAATTAGAATAAGTCAGGAACAGAATGCAGGCTGGGTCAAGAGTTTACAGATAGATAATGCGGTCTGACATGAACATACAGAGATGCTCAGAGAGCAGGCGAGATATTAAGGCTCCAGACACGCGCCTCAGTGTTGTAATTTCGTCACAATTACTTTATTGTTATTAACAAGAGCGTCCGGGTTTTGTCATTGTGTGAATCAGTACTTCAATGGCATTTTCCTGAGTGATGTGGCATGCCAGAGAGACTTGCTCATCTAGGTAGATCACTAGAACCAGTATGGTGGGTTAATCCTGTGACCTCCGCATAGCTGAATAGCCAAAAATGTCACAGCAGTACTACTCATTACTACACGATGCAACACTGGCGAAGTTAACAACCTTCATCTTGTTACGCCAGGTGTAATTAGGATGAGTGCGGCTCGTTTGGTGTATGAAAGACGGCGCCTTTGTTTTATGACGCAGGAAGTGAGATTAGTTTGAGGTTGTCTTGTCTTTATTGTTTATGTGAGAATATCAAAGTGGTGTATGTACACATTTCCAAATCATAGATGTGGCAATAAAGGTCAATTATTAAAAGCACGGTGGCTTAGTGGTTAGCACTGTCGCCTCGCACCTCCAGGGTCCAGGTTCGATTCCCGCCACGGGGTCTGTGTGCATGGAGTTTGCATGCTCGCCCCGTGCTTGGTGGGTTTCCTCCCACAGTCCAAAGACATACAGGTTAGGCTAATTGGCGTTCCCAAAAATCATCCATAGTTCCCTGAGATGGATTGGCTCCCCATCATGCCCCAAGTCTCCTAGGATAGGCTCCAGGCCCCCCGCGACCCTGTATACAGGAAAAAGCGGTATAGACGGTGAGTGAGTGAGTAATTTGTTGCCAGGTCTAGGTTTTCTTTTCCTTTTTTTTGGTAAACATGTGCTTGTTTGCAGCCCTCCTATCTGGGAGTTTAATCTGATCCTGGCTCCAGTTGGTAGCCGAGGGGAGGGGGTGTTCTTTCTGAGCTCTTAATTAACTCTGCTCCTGCATTTATCATGTGAGTGTCAAGCCAGGGAAATGAGAGAGCGAGAGAGAGAGAGAGAGAGAGAGAGAGAGAGAGATAGAGCGGCATTAAATGGTGATATGCTGGAAAGTGCAGCCCATGTTGCCAGATCTAGGAGGGACTAGGGAGTAGTTTTAATTGCATTCTTTTAAAGGAAAAGTCAAACAAAGGCTAAAATGCAAATTCCATTTCACTTACCTCATCATAACAAAAAAAAAAATCTGCAGGCTTTTTAGAGCTTGGTTTAATGTTATCGCATGTCCTAGGCTGGTAAACTCAGTGTGTGAGGAGGCGGTGTGGTTCGGGGGAAAAGCTGAATGAGATCTGAGCGACCATCATGCAGTAATTACGCCTCCATGTTGAGGTCATAGCAGGGTTAGAGACCCAGGCTAAGAGCGTGTTTGTCTGTCTCTATTGCACTAATAGGGGACACAACAGGTGGGAGGTAAATCAGATCAGCCTTCTTAGCCGGACCCCCGTCCCCTCTCTCGGATGTTTCGCTCCCAGAATGTGAACATGGAGAAAAAACTAAGCAATTTGTTCAATTAATCACAATGGATTAGAGCTTTTGTATGGCCTAGTCATGCTCACAGAATCCTTTAATCAAAAGAGTAAAACCTACCTACCACATCTATACCCTTAGACCCACTGAGTGCGTGTCTTTCACAAGCATTCGTAAAACGGTGCGGCCTTCAACCAGCGACTCTTCATAACACTCAACAAATAATTTATTGCCCTGTTTAAGTCAGCCTGTTACGGTGTTCCATTCATTATTCTTACATAACTACCAGGAAATCTTCTGGACAGAGGCATGACCTGTACGCCCAGAGTAGCAGAAGGTCATCTATGTTGTTTAGAAGGTTATTTAAGAACCTGTTTTCAATGTTATGCCTGCTTATAAGACGTGTATACTTGTGTAGCACTCACAAGCAGGGATAACTAGAAACATAACACAACACCAATATTTTACAGATAAGACAAAAACAATAACCTGAGATAAAACATGATCACCCCATGAGGTGCTGGCATCAGCAGAGACACCAATGAGAAATCAAGGATAATCAGCTCATTATATGACATCATTAGTTAATCAGTTAACATTCTGCTTTTTTAGCTCTGTGCTTGAAAGTATCAGTTTTATTCTGCCTGTATTGTAAACACTGGATTTTATTTCTTGCAGACTGCTTCGTCAGAGTTAGCCTCGACCTCATGGGCTTACCCAACAAAAGGGGCCTCTCTTGATCATCACCCAGAGGCCCCAGTGAGGCTTATCTGCAACTCCTTTGAGCCGGAGAAGCGGATAAATCCAGGTGCCCCAGTGAAGCCAGTCCACTCTGAGGCCTGCTGTGAGAAACATAGACTCAATGGTATGAACCATGTGACGGTTGATGCACAAGCTATATCATGCCCCTCCAAGAACGTGCGGAGCTTTTCCTTCCAACGGAAGTGCGGTGCGACAGGCAGCGAGCGGACACCACTTCGAGGCCCAGCCAGTGCTTCGCAAGCATGGCCAGGTCTCCATTTCATGGGTTCTTTTAAAAAGTTGCGATCCTCTGTTCTCCAGGGCATCCAGAACAGGGGTGGTGTCACAGGAGATCATCAGGAGAAAGACTGGTCCTTGAATAATCAGGAGAGCAACGGTTTCTTAGTAACCAAAAGACCTTTTGTAAGCAGTCAGACCAATGGAAAGGAGATACCAAGGGTTATTAACCGTACAACGGCTCCAGGTGTTTCTGATGAGGAGGATGATTACGAGGAAGATGACTGTGGCCTAAAGAGGAACTCGCACTTCTCGCGGAGTATACGTAGAGCATATGGACCAGGACGCATCTCCTTGTTGGACAACGGATCGAAAAAATCGGAAAGTTCTTCCGCTCAAGAATCTGCTCCTCGGACTCGACCCTTCAGCACTGTGGAACCCACTGGACCTGATGTAATTTTTAATACTGATGACCATGTGAAGGCCTTAAGTAGACTTAGCAAAAGCGCTGATAACTTGCACGTATCCAAAAGTCCTTTCAAATGCAAAGTACCCTCGACTCACAACCTAGACGAGTCGAGCACTCCAAATTGCCAGAGAACAACCAATGCTTCATTTGCGGAAGGGCAGAAATGTGTATCAGGCGCCATAGGAATGCGGGGAAAGATGCTCAAATTCGTCGGCAGTTTAACGGACCTGTCTAGCAACCGCAAGCCAAACCCCGGCTCCACCCCCAGAGCCCCGCTATCGGCCCTCAGCCAGCTCCATGATGACTACTGCCGCAGGACTCCCTGTGTCCCTGCTCTCGAACGTCAACGCAGACCCCCACCTTCCTACACCTGTCCATCTGACAAG
The DNA here is from genome assembly GCA_028570985.1 of Heterobranchus longifilis. Taxonomy (NCBI): domain Eukaryota; kingdom Metazoa; phylum Chordata; class Actinopteri; order Siluriformes; family Clariidae; genus Heterobranchus; species Heterobranchus longifilis. Next base: position 4,984,127 of record JAOVVB010000027.1, on the reverse strand, counting down.
CAGAAAGTAAAGGCTGATGTTCACAGCCACTCCCCAGCTGTACATGCCAATTCTTCAGTACCCATTACTGTGAATTCATTGAATCACCAGGTTCCTGAGTGTTCCCGCTCCACAGAACAGCTCTCCAGTTCTTATCCAGTCCAACGTCCATCGGGCTTGCCGACGTCATGTTCAGATGTTTCCGTTGACCCTGTTACTCCTGCCACAGGAAATTTTGGGAATGTGAAGGAAAAACAAAATGTGAAAAGTGAAGTTGTCCTGGATGAGCACTGCACCAGGCCAGGACAGGAGCAGAGACTGGACAGTGATAAAGTGAACTTGGAGGTAAGATGCTTTGATAATGTATGAATCAGAATTCATGAGGTATAGAGATGGGAATAACCAGGGATTTTCTGATATGATATTATCACGATACCTAGGTGTCGATTCCATTTATATTGCGATTTTATCTGTATCATGATTTTATAAATATCCCAATTTAATATTAGATTCTTTTTTCAGATTTGTTTTTGCTCTTAATACCCGAGATGCCTTCCTGCCAGTGTGTTCATCTTTGAGTGCAGGATTATAAAGGAACTACAACATTTTACTTCAAATGTAAACATAAATAAATAAAGAAAAAGCGAAAATTTTAGACAAACCTGACAATTAACATTAGTGCTAGAGAAACGATTCAAATCGAGAATTGCAATCGAATCGGATTAAACAGTCTACCTGTGATTGACAGCTCTACTCCATCGCAGCAGTGTATAAATGTTAGTGAATTAACTATTTAGAAATGTATCATGCCTAAACAGAAACATCCAATCAGTAAAGAAGTTCATATTTTCTCTTCTTTTACCCAAGGAATAGTTTTAATTGGGGAAAAACAATTTGTAAAGTGTAAAACAATGTTCCTGGCACATCTGATGTCCTATGGCACGGAACAAAAGCATTCTCAGGGACGAAACAGTTATAAATGTCTACCATCAAGGACATGGATTATTTGGGGTCAATTCAATGCCATTGACTCCTGTTATCAGTGCTGATAAGTGGGACAGATTGAGACAGATCGTATTCAGTGAAGTACATGGACGGATTGATTCTAGTGTACGTCAAACGTTAAGCTGACTCCTGTACCTGCTGTTGTGATCTGAGATATAGGCAGAGCGATCACGCACCAAATGCCAAAGACCGCTACGCCTCTCTCAGTCTGAAACCATGCAGTTTAAAATTGCAATATACATAATTAAGTCAGTGGATTCATTAGACCGGTTAGAGTCTCAGAGTTCCTGACAGTTGACACAGATGGCTTGGCTGTCGTGTTACTGACAAGGGTTAATGATTGATGGCATGGGGTTTATGATTAGCACCGTTGCCTAAACAAAGCTCCTAGACGTCACTCGGGACACCTATCAGCCGGCTCACGAGTCAAAGTCCAAAAAACGCGCAAGAAACACACACAGATACAGACATTCGTCTGTCTTAGGAACCTGTTACAGCAGATTATAACGGAATGCCCCCAAGAGCACAAGACGCTCTGTTTGTTTGTGTTTAGGAGCGTGTGTTCATGCATGTGTGTGTGTGTGTGTGTGTCACCATGGTGCTGATCCACTGTGTGCCGTTTCAGTGCATCTGGAAGACTCCGGAGAGACAGAGCAAAAGTCTAGAGGTAAGCAGATTTTTTTTAAGCCCTTATCAGAAGGGTGTCATTATAAAAGAGCATCATGTCAGCAAGTGATGATTTTAGAACAACTACACCTTTAATGCATGTCCTGCATTTTGCACCCTCATTCACACCCTTATGACTTAAAGTTAAATCATCACAGTTGCGTTTTTCACTCCTGCTGTTATAAGCTGTGTTTAAGTCTTTCACTAAATGCGCACTC
>JAOVVB010000027.1:4939796-4950132 GCA_028570985.1 Heterobranchus longifilis | reverse complement strand
GATTAGAAACTGTTATGTTTTTTTCAGGGTTATAACCTAAAACTTGTCGTTACAACAACAATGAGTAAAGTTTCTGAATGTAACTTTTATATTCCATAATTTATTTTGCTTTCACTCAAATTTCAGTGTTGCCTTTGGTACGTGAAATGCATATTCAGGTTGGGTGAATGATTCAGGTAGTACCTAGTTAATAAATATTAGGATCGTGTCACATACCAGGTCAAAATGGTATTACTTCTATGATAAAAGATGATCTTTGGCATATACTATAAACATATTCCCAAACCTACTGTATATTCTAGAGCATATATAGAGTACATATGTAAGTACTGCATGTATGAAATTTTCTTCGGAATTAATAAAGTATCTATCTATCTATCTATCTATCTATCTATCTATCTATCTATCTATCTATCTACTGTATACGGTGCTATGCAAAAGGCACATGCAAATAAATGCTATAGAGCAAGTATACCTTTATTAGAAATTAGCTACTTTTTAGCTTTTTACTGAGCATCCTGCAGAACCACCCACAATTCTTCTGAGGACTAATAAAGCACCTATAAAACCCGGCAGCTTCCATTTTGTTTGTTTGGTTTTTTTTGTCTGAAAAGTGGTTGCTTATACAATACCAAGATTTCTTTTCTGGCATACAAATATTTTTAGATCATAACTTTTAATTTTGTGATGGAAAACTTCTCCACGGGAGGAGAAGATATGCTCCTCTGCAGTTTAAATGAAAATGCCCTTATATCATTAAAATCTACCTTTAAAAAAATCATTAGTTCATCACAAAATTCAACAGATGGTGCTGTTTATTTCTTAAAATGCGCAAATCATATAACCACAGAAGTCTCACATTCATAACAGAACATCAGTGGCGCTAACATTTTATCATGTAATAAGACATTTGAACTCTACAGAGACAACAGTAGAGACAGTTTTTTACACTTCGGCTCTTTAATTCAATCAGTGTCTCTAAAGAAATCAGTCGTCTCTAAGGATAACTTTATGCCTCTTTTAATTTAACATACTCCAAATAAAAAAAAATATCACTAACGAATCCTCTGTTGATCGCCTCTAATCTATGCACTGGATGTCTGTAGTGTGACCATAACTGTGTGTCCTGTGTCGTAGCCTGTGGTCAGTCCATGCCTGTGAAACGCGTGATAGACAGTGCAACTCCTCAGGAGCGCGTGGTGGGTGGAGTCAACGCTGTAGAGGGGGAGTGGCCGTGGCAGGTCAGTTTGCATTTCTCTGGCTATTTGTACTGCGGCGCCTCCGTAATCACCAGCGAGTGGCTCGTCTCCGCTGCACACTGCTTCAGCAAAGAGAGGTACATACGTTCACAATACAATGGGCTTTGGCCTAATATCTAACAAATCTGTATATTAATGCATTTATTAAATAATGATTATGTTAAAATGTATTTGATAAACAATAATACTAGACTTATTAGCTAGCTAGTTTAATAGCTACATATAAGAAAAAGAGCCATCACTCTATCCAAACCTCACCAACCTCTTCCTGATCATATCACAGACTCTCAGACCCTCGGCAGTGGGCGGCTCACCTGGGCATGTTAAGCCAGGGCAGCGCTAAGTACGTGGCGGAGATCCGGCGTATTGTTGTGCATGAGTACTACAATGCTCGCAACTTTGACTACGACATCGCCCTTCTGCAGCTCAGAAAGCCGTGGCCCAGCAGCCTGGCCCCTTTTATCCAGCCAGTGTGCCTACCCGCGCCGTCACAGACCCTCACTGAGAGACACCGCTGCTGGGTGACCGGCTGGGGCTACCGCTCTGAACAGGGTGAGACCTGGAATATGAAGATGAAATATAAAATATATATGGAAGATGAACACTCCGCTCATATGTATTACTGAATAACGCTTTTGAGAATAAGATACATTTCAAAATAGCTTCATAGCCACTCACAGTAGAAATTCTAACTGCAGCTGTTTTCTTTTTCCTAACTTTTTGTAACTCACTGAAAGTACAAAAAATATTCTTAAAATGCTATACATTTACTTGTGAGTGATTGATACAGTCCATTGAGAAACATACAAAAGTAGATTTTCTTCTTACATGTCCAAAGCCAGCACAGAAAAAAAAAATAAAATAAAAAATTCAGCACACAGATCTCTGCATAAATGATAACATTTATTACAAATTCAATTAAAATCCAACACATTAAGCCCATCTCTAAACATTTTTCATGTTTCACTACAATACACATGGTTGTGATCAAGGTGCCAAAACCTGCAAAAACCTAGCTAGCTAGCCTGTGTTAGCTGAGGTAAGTAGGTGTGTTCTAACCAACAGCCAGCCTCCACTTCTCCGCCCATTTATGGATTAACCAGTGTTTAAGCGGCGGCAGCTACTGGCAAGATTTAGACAACCAGAACTTCAAAACTGCTCTTTAGAAAAGCTATGAGTGATGTCACAGAGGGTTTGTCCAGTTCTTTTTTATACTATCTGTGGTTGTGATTGCACTATTCCCCTATTACTGAGTTGAAAAATACTAACAATTTATTTCAGTTAAACAATTTATCCTGAAGGGATTTAAATTTAGTTTAACTTTAATCCATTTGTAATGCATTTGCAGCAACAAATCAGTCGTCTTTCAATTAAAAATGGTCAACGTGTCCTCTTTTTCCTCAGATAAAGTCCTACCCACGGTGCTGCAGAAGGCTGAGGTGAATGTCCTGAGTCAGAGTGAGTGTAAGAGGGCGTACGGTCCTGTTTCTCCGCGCATGCTGTGTGCAGGAGTGGCCACTGGAGAGCGAGACGCCTGCCGGGTATGTGCAAGTTTGTCTCAGATTTCTTCAACATGTGTGCCACATGTGAAAATATGTGTGAGAACGTAAAAAAATGTCCTGGACTGTCTCTTAAAGTCTTATTCAATGCCTTTATTTTCTCCTTTGAATGCAGGGGGACTCTGGTGGCCCTCTGTCCTGCCAGGCATCGGAAGGTGGACGCTGGTTCCTGATGGGAATTGTAAGCTGGGGTTCGGGCTGCGGCAGACCTAACTTTCCCGGCGTGTACACCAGGGTGTCTAAGTTCATCTACTGGATCAACAGCTACATTTACAACTCATGATTAAACTACAAAACTCAGAGCCAAGCATGAGAAGCTGTATACAATGGACAGTAACGTCTGGACCTCAGGACACATGAACAGACCTCAGCATCATCACAGCCATCATTAGATCATTAGAGCAGATTGTGTGCAGATGTGTGATTGTCTAGTGTGTTTTAAAACTTTCATTTCAAAAAAATATATATACTATTTGAACAATTGAGGTGATGTCTGGGCTTGATTGTTTCTCAAAAAAATATTTTATATTTGAAACACAAACTACATTACTGGTGAGCACATGATGCCTCAATATAAAGCTTGTTTTGAAGAATTCAAACACAAACAAAAAATTACAAAACAGAAAACACTTTAGCACCTACAAGTTAACTGTAGGTGGGTAGTGTAGGTAGTGTAAATAGTAAGTGTTATCCCTGGTTTTCTGGGGAAAACTATTGTGTAGCATGAAACTTGACGGCACTGTCGCCTCACACCTGAAACCTGACAGAGGCATTCTGTTAATGAAAAATATCAAAGTTTTTATAGAAAATATCATAGTAAGTTCTCTCTATGTTATAGCTGTTATAATGAGTCGTTTCCTCATGTTTCCTCACCAGCATCTCTTTATCTTTAGATTAATAAGACTAAAAATGCAGCTTGTGTTAGCAAGAAACCAAAACCCTATAAACTGTCCTGAGACTTCCCAGTGGGTCTTTAAAACCAAGATAAGATGTGTTTCACTGCAAAAGATACTGCTCATTACTCTGTGATGATACCCGCCTAAAGACAACTTTAGCATTTTTACAGCCTATATTTATTTTTAATAGGTTCTAAAGACATGGGAGTTCTTCAGGGCGACTTTAGGTTTGGTGTTTGGGGGTTGAGATCTCCACCAAAGTACGGTGTATTCCAGAGGTTACTGCAGTTACTACTGCATGCGAAGAATTTATTGGATGCAACACACAGGGTGTTCACTCTTTGGCTTTCTCAATGCAATGTAATTGGCCACAGTTGCTAATATATCATGCATTATAACAGTTAGTAATTTTAATTCATTATTACGATATTTAAATTTGGGTGGGGGTGGGGGGACTGGCCAGTTTTGATTACTGGGCAGTTTACAACCCCTTATTCCCCTCCTAAATTATGCCTATGCCTGAAGATGTCCCCAATAGATGTGTAGTTTAAATGGTCCTAAAGCCAGGCTGCAGTTCTACCTGTGCTCACTCGGGTACCAGCTAATACTGGAGACTTCTTCCATAAATTAATTTATTCATCTTCTATACTGCTTATCCTGTACCGGGTCACAGGAAGTCTGGACCCTATCCCAGGAACCTTTGGGACAAGGTGTGGTACACACTGGACAGGGTGCCAATCCATCACAGAGCACACACACACACACACACACACACACAGTTACACTGCAGGAAATTTAGGAACACCAATTAACCTAATCTGCATGTCTTTGGACCGTGGTGGGAAAAATATGGAGTGTTCACTATGAGCTGTTATTATAAAACTGATAATTTGTTCGAATGAGCTCAGAGATATAAAACCTTTGAGAGCTGCTGTTAGAGAAAATGAATCAACACCTTTTGGTAAAATCAGAATTTCAGCAAGACAAAAAAAAAAAAAATGAAACATGTTGGCTAACCACAAAATGATATATTTTTATGATATACTAAAGTGAAAACGCATAAGTGTGTGTAGAGAAGTGTCCTGCGCTGATGGTGACATTTCACGGATATTGTCGCTGATTAATTTCCCGCCTCTGCACGCTCTTGATTTTGCGCACCGTATCTGTGCATGTGCCACCAGTTCATAGTGGTGCCTTTGTGCCGCGTTGCATCATGGGAGCCGTGCAGCACCTGTGCACGGGCGGGCTTGGGCATTGAGCGCGCGCAGCGCTGCACCCGCTCAGCTCGGGTTTCCTCGCGCACCGACAGCGAGGCATCGCTCCGGGTTTTTTTCCCCCCGCAGGTTCATTCCTCCGGCGTCGTGCTGTGTCGACTGCGACCGGGAGCCACACGGGACCAGGAATGAGGACTTTCCCTAAAAACAGAAGCTGCGATGTTTACAGCGTATCCGGTTTAGGACACTGTGGAACCGCGGACTCACCTGGACAGGTAGGAAAGATCCTGCGCTCAGAGATGTGTGTGTGTGTGAGTGTGTGTGTGTGTGAGTGTGTGAGAGAGAGAAAACAGCGGTGTGTATTCATTCCTAAAGTCAAGACACCACACTTATTTTATATATTTAAATATTGCCAATGAAGCTAAGATGATTTTTATTTTTATTTTTTTTAAATAAACTTATTTTCACATAATTTCCCAGCCTGAGGTTGAGCATAAAGATGAGGTTGAGACAGTCATGGCATTTCTGTTTAGTGTTGTTGCTGATGATGAGGGATTTTATTTATTTATTTACTGAATTTAAGCCTCAACCCAAAAGACTGCAGCTTCCTCATTATGTGTCAGAGTCCAGTTGTGAAAGATGTCCCGAATGTCAGACGATGGAGACGTGACCTTCCTGAGACGGGCCGTGGGAAAGCAGACCCTTAGAGTTACTCTCCGCATAACTCCACAGGGAGACCTCACCTGGTTATCTCTCTCTCTCTCTCGCTCTTTCTCTCTTACATACACATTGTCTTACTATACTTATAAGGACACACTACAGCTAATTAAAGTCATTAACCTTCTTCAAAGCAGCCTTAAAAAAAACTTTTTTATTTCTTTATTTATTTTATTTTAATTGAGAGCACCAGGCAAATGTCTCCCAAGGTCAAAACTCTCAGATATTCTTATATGGTTTGATATAAAAACCTGTCCATACACCCTCATACACGCACTGAGGGATAGAATTAATTAGTAATTATTTGATTAAGATAATAGCAAAAGTACAGAACAAGTCCAGCTGGATGAAAGTGAAATGTTTTTATTTCCTACGGAATAAATTATTTTTATATATTATTAGACTTTTAATTATTACAGTCAGGATTGTTAAAAGTTAGGTTGATAGTCACTGTTCTTGTGCATGTGTTTTGCATGTGTGTTTTCTAGATTCTCTGCCATGTGTTAAATATCCCGAGCGCAAACGATTACTAAATATTTCAATTTGTTAAAAAACGCTGATGTTTTTATCACCGCATTAAATGTCTGTTGCATTTGGAATATTCAGTTCTCATGACATTAAGGCAGTTGTTAATAATCTATTCAATCAGAGGACAAGCTGGAAAGGTTGTGCAAAAGAAAAGAACATAAAAGAAACAAATGATGTGGGACACCAACATTCAAGCAATTAGGACAAGCAGGCGTCTCTGCCCGTCTGGCGATTCAGAAAGCTCTGCCTTTTGCACTTCAGGTGCCTTTAGGCTTGGCATGTGTTTTGAGGACATGGCTGAAGGAAAACCTGAGGAGATGGCTTTCTGTGTGTGTGTGTTTTTTTGTCCTTTAAAAAAAGCAAGTTTCTGCAAACCTCTACAAAACAAAATGACTGACTGTTGGACTGTGTGGAATGCAATTACATTGTGTTTGGCCTTTTGCTTCTCTGTAACAGAATAGTTTTAACAGTGTTATGATACTTTTTTTTTTTTAGGACGTTAAAGTTAAGGAGCCGTTCCAAACTCTGAGCGGTTCTAAGAGCGAGGCTCAGGCTGGGTCAGACATCAAGCGGCCGGGGGACAGAAGAGCCAACTTCAGGGCATGGCGAAAGTGGGCGCTGGGTGCCGCCCCCCTCATCCCTCTGTCCACTGCTGTTGCACTGACTCTCCATTTCTTCGTGTGTAAGTTGTGTGTTTGTGGAATGCAGGGATTGTGATCCTGTATCGTCATGTTTATGTAACTTGATAAAACAGCAACTCATAGTATCAGTGCACCGCGTCTGTTTCACATGACCAGCTCTAACGCGGCATGTCCTGTCTCTACAGCGTCTCCGTCTTCCACAGTGTTCTTCCTGGGAGGAAGCGTGGAGTTTTCCAACCTCAGCTTCTCACCGGAGCTGGCCGATCCTTCCTCTACACAGTTCCACCTCCAGTCTCAGGCCCTCAGCCATTATGTAAGTATACACACACACACACACACACACTTGCTGTATATAACAGCTGCTCCATGGGACTCGACATGGTCTCTTTGGAATGCAGCGAACCTCCAGAGAGCACTCTGTGCTGATCCGTGGACTTGGCAGTTTCAAACATGAAGTCGGCTAGAGCTGTGCCTCTTGTGGTGTGCTGCCCTCTTCACTGTGGCCCTTTTTAGATGTAAAGCAGGCTGTGAGCGGGGGCCCGCCGAGCTTTCGGCTACTCCGTGGCCCTCTTAAATGTAAAGCCGGCTGTAACCGGATCCTGTCCTGGTGCGAGGCAGCATGGTGAGAGCGTGTCCCAGAGGGCCGCAGGCTTTTCAGGGCTGAGGACAAGAATGGCGTTTGTGAGAACCGCAGGACCCAGGCAAAGCCGAGTGAGAAGAAGAGCAGGCCCTCAATAAAAACATTGTCTCTGCACTTCCTCGCACAATCAGATGCTCTGTGTCTGCGCACTGAGAGGGACGCAGGCCGAGAGGAGAGGAAAAGTAGACTCGGGCACAGAGAGAGAGAGGGATTAAATGGACAGCAAAGCAGAGAGAGGAAAGTGAGACAGCAAAGTAAGAGTTGAGGTTAAAATACAGATATGCACTGAAAGAAGAACGCTGAGTGTTTTGTCATGTCTCCACTGTCCTGAATCACGCCTCATGTAAAACCCGTAATCCTGTTTAATATGAGTGAATGGGCAGGTGTGGTAAGTTGTGCGAGAGTGTGCCCGTGCTTATTAAAGGTAGCCTGAACCCACTGCCCGCCCCCGCCACCCTGCACTTCAGAATGACATTGAGCTCCGGACAATGGCACTCTTGTTGCCCACAGCTCTTGTTGCTCAAAGCCAATCGCACAAGAACGGAGCCTTTTGTGCCAAGACTGCATGTCTTTCCCGGGGCTACTGATGTCACACCTCGTCCAGTGATGTCACTTTTTCAGTAGCTCTGAAGTCAGGGTGACGTCGTACAGAATTTAGATGATGCGAAAGAGTTGAGTGGGAACTCGTTACACTATTTTGCGAACGTCAAATGCAGGGCTGTTGTTTATGCAGGTTGATTAGTTCATTATTTCTTTGTAGTACACGGATGGTGTTTAAGAGATGAATGATTCTTTGTTGCGGTGCTTTAGTTCTCAGAGTTGTACAAGTCATCACCCTGGAGGCCATACTACCGCCGCTCAGGGATTGTCGCCTTTAGGTAAGAACTTTTTTTTCCTTACTCTGGTTGTAGCTGATCCAAGACTAGTTTAGTGTTAGAAGATGAAAGGGATCAGTTTTGTATATAAGACTTGTGTATTTTATTATTATCTTTTTTTATTTTATTATTATTTTATCTATAAGAATGCTCAAAGGGGTGTTGCAAAGCCAAAAATATTATCAGACATTTTAAATTCACGTTTAGTTAAATCATGCTCCTAGAACCACTCTTTAAAAATTTGAGTTCTGGAATATCGCCGTTCCATCAGAGAAGAAAAACTCCATTGATTCAGTACATTCAGGTCGTCAGCTGACTTCATTTTATTGCCACATATCGTTACTGAGTCTAGACCTGAGCAAGTAAAGCCACTCCAGATCATAACACTGCCTCCAGAGGCTTGTACAGTGGACACTATGCATGATGGTTAGATCGCTTTATGTGCTTCACTTCTTACCCTGACACGCCCATCGCTCTGGTTTAGGCTCAATCTAGATTCATCAGACCATGTGACTTTTTTTCATTGCTCCAAAATTCAATCTTTATGCTTCCTGGAAGACTGAAGACTTATTTTTTGATAAGTCTCACTAACAAGTGGTTTTCTTATGAACGACAGCTATTTTAGTCCCGATCCTGTGAGTTCTAATCACATTGTGCGTGTGTGTGGGTGTGGAAATGCTCATTCTTTCACAATTTGAGTTCCGGAGTTCAGGACCATCCTCACAGGTTTTGAAAATGTGTTGGACCGTTCTTAATGAAATTGCAGTTAATTGGATTGATCCAGGACAATAGTTTCACCCTTTTGAAACAAGGTTGTTTTTAAAATATATTAGTAACTGCAGTAATTATTCAATGAAAACCTTTAAAGTATTTATCATTTACATTCAAATGGTGCCTTTTTTGGACAGGCAGTATAAGAAAGTACATCTAAACTCTGTTATAATACATGGTTTAAAAAAAAAATCCACAAATATATAAATGTATGTATGTTGTTCCTCCATTCTGACAGTGAAGGAGTGAACGGGCTGAACGTTTTCTTCTGGAGTAAGTTCTCTGCTCCATCAGTGGCCATTGCTGAGCAACTGCAGAGATCTAAACCGGCCTGGTTGCAGCGTCATCTTCCTGGCACCAACAAGGTTCTTTACAGCAGACTGGAGGAGCAGTATTATCTGGCCAAGGATGAAGACACACTAAGGCTCCTGGGTGAACACTTTGAACTGCATGGAGCTAAAACCTGTCCTGTGTATTGATGTTAAGTATAAAACAAATGCATGGTAATGTACATCTCATCCTGCAGGTGTGAATTTAGACAGTGAGGACGGCGAGGATGATGATGATGACATGGCGGATAAAATCAAGAATCCCAACAATTTGCAGAGCGGCAAGTGGCAGCTTGGTCTTCAGGGTAATACAGTATGAACAGATCCTCTCACATTTTTTTCAGTTTTGTTTTTTGTTGTTGTTTTTTTTGTTACCTTACTACTTGTTTGGTCCACAGCGATGTCTTTCGATCTTTACGCCAAATATGGGAACAACCGAACACTGAGTTTGGTGAGCCCAAAGAAACCGTATTACCAGTGGAGGCTTAGAGTTCCCTCTGGTCATGTAGTACGGTTAGACGTAGTCACCCTGCAGGGGGCGACACCTGGTAGCTGTTCAGCCAACAAACTCTCCGCGTATGATTTCCTGCTCCCTCTTCAGAACAAAATCATTGCCAGGTGAGCATTCATATGTTTTCGTTGTCATTGAGAATCACATCAAATTTGCGCTCTCATGCTAAATGTATACTCCATGCACTAGTTATGCATGAAAGCATGTTTTCGATGATAGGTGGTGTGGATTGCCGGTGACTGGGTCGTCCCCAGTGATGAAGCTGACATCATCTGGAAATGTCATGCTTGTCACTTTTTCGTTTAGTCGTCAGAGACATGGCGCCATCTTCAAGGCTTATTTCCAGGCCATACCAAAAGCCGGTGTGTATTTACCTTGTGGGCCATTTTTAAACTA
>JAOVVB010000027.1:4912051-4931896 GCA_028570985.1 Heterobranchus longifilis | reverse complement strand
GGCATCAGGAGGTCACCGTTAGATCCACCTTTAACGTCGTGCTTGGCTTGGATTCTGGCTCACTTGTACAATGGATATTAAAAGTCTACATGTCCCTGTTAAAACTGCAGGTATTGTTTTGTGATGTAAAAATGCTAAACCATCTCAGGATCCAGCCAGGATATATTATCTCAGATATTTTCCTATCTTTAATGTGAAAATGCAGCAAACAAGATTCAACAAAACTATTTAAAAAAATACATCAACCTGGTTGCACATGTGTGTACGGTCTTCTATACTGGGTCATGCGAGCGTGCTCAGAACAGACTAATCGCATTTTAAGCTTGTTCTGTTGTACTGAATATCAGCATGGCTGTGGTCAGCTCTGAGTGCTGATATTCAGTATAACAGCAGGAACTCGAGTGTGACATTGCTTGTATACACCAGTTCTACAAACCCCATTTACTATCAACAGATTATGATTTGTTTGTTTATTTTAACCATTTTTTTGCTCTGCCGTCACTCATCCTTCAGTGACTGGTGGAACTAATTAACCACAACTGACGGAACTGGGAACTGAAAATTTGTTTAATTAGCATGGGTGAAAGTAGTTTAAAATTCCTACTGGTACTATGTAGACAAAAGGTGACAATGGAAAAAAACCATGGAGGTGGTGGACAGTCCTAAGAAACTCATAAGATTTACTTTAAGTTTTCACTAATTCTGCTTTAGAATATCAGCTAACTTCTAGTTTCTGGTGTTAAATCCTAAATAGCTTCATATGGAAAGCTGGTGTACAATTGGAACAACTGTGATGTGATACGTGATGTTAAACATCCCAGTGCTCATGCTTTATCAGCTCTCATGGAATGCCTCCCATCCGATCACATTTATTGGTCAGAACTCACTGTTGTTTAAAAGTAATTATTAAACCCAAACAAAGATTAGCATGCTTTTTTGCTTTTATTGGACTGATGATCCTGGACACATCCTTCAAGCCACATCAATCTCATGTATTCATCACACACTGCTAAAAAAAATTGTGAGTTGATTATAGCTGTACAGTTAAACTTTAAATCATTTATACACACTTGAACAGGAGGCGTGTCACACCATAACCAGAAAGGGCTATGTGGGTTCAAAGCTATCATTCCAACCAAGTACCAGCCACACCTGATTCCACATGTTTAATTAGTTGTTCTTGGCTTTCAATAGACTGTCAGGTGTGTCATCTACTTGGTTGGAATGGAAAGCCTGCAGCCACACCGGCCCTTTCTGGATAAACTTTTGACACCTCTGCACTAGATTCATACGTTTCATTTCCTTATAGACTTTTTTTTAGAAAGTTATTGGTTGAAAATTGTTTACAAGACAAATCCCAAAAAGTACTGTTAATAGGTAGTTTTTTACCTTAAATTAATGTTTTGTTTTCTTGTCAAGGGGTTTTTAAGCCTTAAAGGAAGCAGGAACAAGCTCTGCCTATTTAGGAAGTGTAAGAAGAGACCCATTAGTGAGCAGGTGTGTCCAGACCATTTCACTTTTAGTAGATTATCCCTATTTAAAGCATAACAAATTATATGAGTATAAAAAATAAAATAAATTAAAAAAATATCTAAATTTGTTTATATAAAAATATAATAATTTATATATAAAAAATTAACTCATTTACTGTATCACACAATTCTTTTATTAACTAAATATATCTTGAAATAGCCCTCATTGCTATCTCACTGCTCTGAGCTTTTTATCAAAGTTTAAGGTTGTTGTTGGTCTTTTGGCTGCTTCCGTCGAAGGGTCACCACAGTAGACCATGCGAACAACTTGGCGCAGGTTTTACGCTGGAAGCCCTTCCTGACGCAACCCTCCCATTTTATCCAGGCTTGGGCCCGGCACTGCATCCAGTGGCTGGGGTTTGGGCAAATCGAACCCAGGCCTTCTATATGGCAGGCAAGAAACCTACCACTGAGCCACCAATGGTCTTACCAACGTTTAAGGTGTTCTCACAAATTTTTTAAATAAATTTAAAAAAAAGTTCTGAGAACAGAACTTTTGTCAGCAGTTTAGGATTGGTGATGCTGTATGTGGAGTGATCAGCTGAAGGGCCTTCTGAACACTTCAGGATCCTAGGGATTTCATACATTTTCCTCAAGTCTTTTTTGGTTTTCCCTGGGTACTCTGGTTTCCTCCCACAATTCGGACACTTGCAGATTATGCTACTTCCTAAATTGCCCATAGTGTGTGAATAAGCGTGTGAGTGTGGGTATGTGTGTGTGCCCTGCGATGGATTGGCACCTGATCCAGGGTGTACCCCGCCTTGTGCCCTGAGTCTCCTGGAATGGACTCCAGGCCCCCCTGCGAGCCTGCATACAGGATAAAGAACACAATAAAGCTGCATGTGGAGTGAGTGTGTAAATGTGTGTGTGCATGGTGATGTGAGGATGTGATGGACTGGTATCCAATCATGTTAGTGTCAGTGGAATGGGATAAAGGTTCTTTTCTGTGTGTGTGTGAGAGAGAGAGAGAGAGTAAGTGTGATCAGTGAAATGTAAAATCCTTGACACCCTGGAGAACTAATAAGAATTATAGTACAGTAAATAATAAAAAGAGGGTCAAATCATATGCAGAATATTTTTCATGCTATAAATAAACTAACTAAAGGAGAGAATAATGTGAGCTACTGAAAAAAGAAAGAAGTTGCCGTAAACCTGTTGCATGGGTGCGCGTGCTCCTGAGCGCGCGCGGAACTGACCAGTCGCGCACTGAAGGGTGTGTCAGCGGCGCGTGCGTGCGTACCGGAAACTACGGGAGCGCTGGGAGACGAATAAATCCCCGGTGCACTGCCCACAATGGACAAGAGACAGAGTGGGAGGCAGAGAGAGAGTGTGTGTGTGTGTGTGAGTGTGTGTGGGGGGAATTCATCAGTGAAGTGATTTCGACAGAAAGGACGCTTACCGGAGCAGCGCGCGAGACACCGAGTTAACTGGAGCACCGAGCCGTGTTTGATCTTTACACATCAAAGAAATCAATCAAACTCGGGGAGGAAAGATTAAAGTGATTTATAAGAACAGGACCTTTTGTCACTAAGAAGATGTTGGAGATCTTTTTATTGATGCTGTGTGGACTGACGAGCTGTGTCCTGACCAAAGGTAGGTGTTTCACAAGAAATTATTATTATCAATAATCATCATCACCATCATTATTATTATAATTAATAATTATTATTATAATGCATCCAGTATACATGATGCGAAACATTTATAACTTCACTTTCTCTAGTTAATGAGAAAGCAATGCTTAAAATCAGCTACTATATTTATTTCAATATACACATAGAGGTCAAATAATAGTTACTTTTATAGCTTATATTCATTACGACTAATTATTATTGTGATGGACGGATTAAATAACCCAACTGTACTTGTATATTAAACAATTTGTTTGCACAACAATAATCTGTTCCCGTCTTCTAAAGCGTAACTGTATATTTTATACCTGCTAGCACTGCGATGAAGGTTAAAGAAAAAGTATTATTACAAGTGTTCAAGTCAAAACGGGACTTTTAATTGTGCAGAGTACCAGAACACAGTTATGAGTTATTAAATCCCTTTATTTCTCTATATAATCCCCTGCTACACAATTGCACTTAACCCAGAGTTTCACTAGTGCTCGGATACCATCAAGTCACCATCAAAAACTTTCCCAGGACATCCATTAAAGGAACTCCTTAAATGGCCCTTTTCATCAATGAAAAAAAAAAAACAGCCTGGTTTGATCACCAAAGGCATTCTGTTTTTGCACAACCTCACAGTTCCCACTGCACCACTTGCACATTACAGGAACTCGGCTGGGAGTTATTTCCACATCCCAAGTACAATACTGACCTAACTCCGAGCCATTTCCACTTTGGGTCATTAAAGGAGTTTTCAGTGTTTCAGTCTGATCATAGCCCTGGCGTATTGAGAAAACTTTCTATCTCAATGGAATCCAAGCACTACTGTGACGCTGGGATAAGTGCATTTACTGTAGCAGGGGATTATACAGAGAAATAAAGGGAGTTTTTATAACTTTCATAACTGTGTTCTGTTATGCTCCACAATCAAAAGTCCAAGTTTGACTTGAATGGCCATTATTATTATTATTATTATTATTATTATTACTGTACTTACTGCACTAAAAGTGAACCTAGAGAACTATTAAAGGAAAAGATCTAAAATGGTGAAAGATTTCAGAACGGAAAGCTCTCTGTGCTCCTGTTCTGGCTCTTGTTCAGTCACAGAGGGCGTTTATTTCCTGAGCATGATGACTTTCTAATATAAATGACTCCGGGGTCATGACCACCACAAGGAAACTTTGGAAGTGCGCATGCATGCACAGGCCCTGCAGCTAATCAGCGTTCATGACTAAAACAGACCCCGAGGGAAGGAAGGATGGAGGGCAAACACCCTGCATCACTCCCCTGCTTTTTACACCAGTGTTTTTTTAAACCTGCCTTCCAGCCTGCAAGCTTTAAACACTTCTTTTTCTTTACTACAATAATAAAATATGCAGGCACAAGTGAAAAAGCATGAGAAATAACAAATTCATCACGCAGACCTGATTCCCCTGTCAGTTCTAGTCAAATCGATTTCTCGCCAGCAAAACTGTAACAAAGTGAAGCTGCTGTTTATTGTGCGCTGATGTGGATGATTTTTGAAATAACTTCAGGGCATGAATACAGGTGTATACGGGTTAAGCTAAGTAAAAGTAAGTTTTACGTCTTTAAATTATGTTGCACAAAATAATAGTAAGAACACACTTCGGTTATACAGAATACATTCTAAATTAGTTTCTAGGTGGTAGAGTTTAGTTGACAGAAACGTTGTTTAAAGTGACACTGTTTTCAAAAAGTGTAAAAAAAAAAAAAAAACATACAAAAAATATATATTTAATTGAATTTTATTTTATTTGTATAGCACTTTTAACAATTTTCATTGTCGCAAAGCAGTTTTAAACAATCAAAAGAATTATTTAAGTTTGTATGGAATGTGAATGTGTATAAATCAAAATGGTCAGAGAGTCGAAAGATATATATCTTTTCGTAATTTAGAAACGTCTACCAAGTGATGCCGTGTTTAAGATTATTTGCTCATGTTAATCACATGTTAGTCCAGTTCTGTGGACAAACCTCATCCAGAAAAACTAGATAGATAGATAGAAAGATAGATAGATAGATAGATCCTGAGGGGAATTCAGACATGCAGAGTGACAATAAGGACAGTAGAAAAACAGGCTTGTAGTTTTGATTGCAAAATGTAGAGCATGCATGCAGTAGACACATGACATGTGGGAGATGACTTATGCTACAAATAGTACTGTGTTAAACTACAGGAACAACACAGAATGAGTGACAGCGAGGCATATTTTATATACACACCGTTCCTCACGTAGCCACATTTTTTTATTTTTTGCAGGTATCATGCATAACATAAAACAACAACAACTTACAATAGACCGGCTCTTGTTTCAAAGGGAACCTTTAACTCGTTTTATTAAACCTTGTGATTACGTGGTAGGTTGACCCAGGTGTGTTGGTTCAGGGAAATCGTCTCTGCTTGACAGAGAAGATACGGGGTTAAACTCACTTCCCTTTCACCCCCTGGTCCTGATACTGATTTAACACCCAACCGAATGTTAAATGTTACGTTACAACGGGTATGACCTTTAGAGTGTAATTAGTGACAAAAGCTTGCTTTGGAGTGTGTAGAATATGCTGATTGAGACCTGGGCATCCAGCCATTATATTGCCTTGGTTTCATGTCGTGTGGAACTAATTGACTCAGCTTCCTTTTTTAAATTGAAACAGCAGCTTAGTATATAGGCGCCGTGTGAGAATGCTGGCAAGGAAATGAAGCTGTGAGTTTGGCATAGACAATGGCGAAAGCCACCAGTGAACCCCAGACCAGGATGCATTAAGACGGTGTTTGGGAATGCATTGTGTCGCTGCAGTGTACATTTAAAGTAAGGAAACAGATTGATAGTGCTAGTGAATTGACTACATGTAAGCCATGTACAATCATCATTTATCAAAACGTTGACCTGTGGGGGTTTTTTGTGTGTTCAGGAAACAAGTTAGTTTTTTGGAGTGTATGAATTCAGAGGGATGTCTAAAAATTTTGCATACACACATTATACGTGCATAAACGACTAGAGATTACATTAAAATGAATTGAACCACAATCTCTTCAATTACTGTAGGGGTTTTGATGTGAAGTCAAATGTGATTACATACAAGGGTAAGATATTATTCAAATGTACTGTATATCCCAGAGTTATGAAAACATATTTCACTTCCTCTTCCTAATTTATCACTACACACTTAGAGACAATGGGGGTATTTACTTCGAAATAGTTGGTCAAATATTCATATCAAATGACATGATTTTCAACATATAACCACAAACTTTTTTTTCTTCAAATAACACTGACTTTATGTTAGCTATCAAATAATTATATGTTAATAAATCGGTATAAATGATACATTTCTGTTTCTATCATTTCTGTACTGATAAGTTAAAAAGGTGTTATGACCGTCTTTCGCGCTAGCAGCTCTTAAAGGTTTGTTTTTCTTTTCCGTGTAAAAGATGCAGATATTAAAGGAAGGTTCAACTCTCCGGTGCTGGATGTAACTCAACGACAGATCGTCCTGGAGAAGAACCAGACGCTGCAGCTGAACTGCAGGTGACAAATCCAGAGTATTTCACTGCCTAGTTAGGTCTATAGACGTATAGGCTTCATACAGTCATTAGGACTGGTAAGAGGTCATTGACCAATTACTAGTTAATTATTATATACATGTAAGTATAGTGGAATATACTATAATTATTTGAACATATTTATGCAAAAAATTGTAGCTGGAAAAAAATGATGGCATAGTGCACACTCTCCAGACAACAAGATTAAATCACAAAGATAAGATGATTATGAGATAAAGAGTTGCACCATCTTCATCCAGGACTGTGTCAAAAATCAGTACATATATATTATACTTCAATCACCGATTTTACAGGGGGCGATGGGAGCTGGAGTGGGTGTTCCCCTCGAGTGCGAACAAGAGCCACCCGAGTGTTCGTGTCGAACATAATCTTTGTGGCAGGCGGACAAACCACTACTGCAGCCGCCTTATCCTCAGCCCCGTGTTAGCCAAGCATACAGGCTCCTACCGCTGCCGCTATGCCAACAAGCATCACAAAAACACCTCTGTCTACGTCTTCATCACAGGTAAGAAGCTCCATGTATTATTTTCCTCCATGAGCAAAGGTAGTGACAGGCCTAATGTCCTGCTCTTAGATCTGGTGTACTAGCCAGCCACTTTTGTTAAGGCTAAACAGGATGCAAAAGGAAGCCAATAATATCTAAACAGCATTTTCTTCCAGAACAGCACATCCGACTGAGTAAATAGTTCTGGCATGGTTTCTCACCGGCTCCCCATTTCTTGTCTATATATAACCTGTAACTTTCATTTAAGTGCTACCTTAGGGAGGGACAGAAATAGCCCCAGCTGTCGAAAGGCACTGCTCCTGGGCAGCCTTTCCCAAGGCAGCAGGTCTTATCTCCCTCGCTCAGCCTCTCTGTCCGCATCCTGTGGTGCTCATGGGGGACTGGCGAGGGACAGGGATGGGGGGATAGGATGTCTCCCTTGGCAGAGGTGGCCTGAGTGTTTCTAAATGAAGGTGAAAGATATGGGTACTAAACTGTGGAAGCATCCAGGGGCAATGGAGATTAGCCTCAAGGCAGCATCATCCGAGAGGAAACCGCAAAAACGTTCCCAGAAACACAGACCTCGAAAACGTCAGTAAAATAAGCCCCTGGTCACCTAACAAGGCCTCAGAGGGCCATCAATTGCCCTTGTGTCCATGTCTGTTAAGCCTCTCCTTCTTTTATATGGAATCAAAGCACATCAAGGAAACCCCTGCATCCAGGAGTCCTTGGGGTACTTTTGTTAAAATGTTCAGAGATTTTTTTTTTTTTTAATCTTTCCTTTTAGTAACAAACAATGGAGCGAGCAACACCCAAGCTGTTTCAATAACACAAGATGATTCTACAGTAGCTGCAAATGAAAGTGCAACCATAACGACAAACACACAAGGCTTTTGATACTGTAGCTAGCGAACTGTATTTCTTGCTGACTTCAAATTGTTCTGCAATCAAATTGCATGTGTGTGTGGTATTTGGCAAAGCAAGTTTGACTGCTCGAAGGAATGTGTATATGTTTTTTCCTGACCCCAGTGTTTGGGTTTCAGATAGCCAGCAGCCATTTGTAAAGGTGCAGAAAGAGAGCCCAGACGTGGTCTACTTGAAGGAAGGACAAGACTTGGTGTTCCCCTGCAGGGTCACCAACCCTGACACAAAAGTCTCATTAATCAAAGTGAGTACATTTTTGCAGTCTTCTAAAATCCTTCCCAAATTAACCTCTGGCCATGTAATATGTTGCTAATAAATCCTTGTACTGTACACATGACACATTTGCTCAACCACCATCCATATGTCATCGTCATCATCAACATAATCATGGTCAGGAAAATCTTCTGAACCTGTTCTTATCGTGGCTCTCCACCCAGTGTCTTCCCTTTTTCCTTTATTCATCTATTTAAATCCACGGACAGCCCTTAAAACCACAATATTACACAACGTTTCTCTGATATTTCATTATTTGGGCTGGTTAGATATATACTCATTTATCGCAATGAATAGTGATTGTGCAAAAATTGTGCAAACTGTATTAACCATGTGTTTGGGAAAATTGTTTCTTCCTTTAATCTCTCCACCCAGTAACCACAGGCATTATCACAATTTCTAATGGTCCCATTGTCTCCCTCTGTCTTCCCTCACATCTCATCACCCTCTCCACACATGTTCATCATAACAGTCTCCTTCCCAACTCCATGTTCTCTGTTCACTCTCATGTAATCTTGGTGAGACTCAGCAAGTCACCTGCAACTCCTTTTTTTTTCCATTGGCCCTGATCCATGAATCAGTTTGCGTGAGGGCGGATGCGTGTGACTGGGGTGTGTGTTTGTGTATTACGACTAGTCCTTCACTGGTCCCCATGTGACAAAGATACCTGTCTTACGCCAGCAGGCAGAGAGAGTGGCGCCTCTGGCTTCCTCCAAATTCCTGGCACCATGGAGATGCAGACAGGACGCTGGGGTCTAAGTGCCTCCACATTAATGCCCTTGTACCTGGGGAAACGCTGATGTCTTTTCCAGCTGGTTGCCTCAACTCAGCCCCTAATCAGACATTAATTGGGATAATGAATATGGCCTGTGGACAAGTTGTGCAGTGTCTCGCTGACCAGAAATCTAGTCACACCATTTATGGCTGTTATTGCCTCTGACTATAAAAAACTTCTGGATGTACGGAGTGCAGAAGGGAGCGAAACGACCAGTTCCCTTTGCGCTCCCTTTGGCTCCCCTTTCAGGATGGAAGCTGTTTTGGGATTTGCCATCGATATGACATCCCTCTCCTCCCCTTGGCCTGAAAAAAGCTTCCTACTGTATTTAATTTCAGCTTGCTGTGTTTATGTAATGCTTGACCCTACGCACAGAGTCACAAAGGTAATCAGTCTAAAAATACAAGGCCATCTCGTTCTCCCGCTCAAACTTGGACTGTAACACAGTCTTAGAGTAGTTTTTTCCGGAAAGGGTTTTTCCTCACTTTTTTTTTTTTTTTTTTTGGACAATATCTTTAATCTCGCACCTCTCGCATGTGGAAGAATACTCCAGGGGCCAAACTCTCACAAAAGCTGTGAAAGTGGCCAGAGGGGCCCTTTCAGAGATTGACCCGCGGGCCCCAGCCGCTGTGTCTATATCCTGTAGTAACAGGATGTGAGGCGATGGACCGGAGTCACGTTTCCACATCCTCAACACTCTCGGGCTCTGTATAAGGGCTTCTGGAAGAGGGGTGAAGGGGGGCATCTTATACTACTACGTGTAGATTGTAAGAACTTAAAACAGGAAACCCTGGCTATGTAAGAGCTGTATGGGAACGCATTGAAAAGGGCTTAGCTAACACATTCACGGTGTTGACCAGTTCACACTGGAAAGGAGGTGTCCACCTGATCCCTTGAGAAAGGGCAGGGCATTTCCAAGCTGTCACAGCTTCTCCAGTAAACATTTCCTCCTCTGGATTTAGAAGAAAACATAATCATAATCATAATCATAATACAGCTCTCCAAGAATTTCTGGCAGTCAATACCTTCTTACCAAATCTTTCTTATTTCAACTCAAGAAGATATTAGAAGTAGATATACGTGTATTGGCTAGATGTTACAAGGTTAGGTTGTTTAACTGTAGTTAATTTTTATTTTATCCTCAATAGCCGAAAGGGTTCCTGTTAAGCTGAATGATTCATGTTCCAATCGTTGCAGTTTCCTGACCGAAGACTTGGCACAGATCACAGGAACATCATTTGGAATAACAGAAAGGGCTTTGTTATCCGAAGTCCCACGTACTTCTATATTGGCCTTTTCTTCTGCGAAACCACCATCGGTGGGATAACGTACACCAACAAGTTCTTGACTTACAGACCAGGTACGATAACAGTTGACAGCTATCCCAAATCATAGGCTAATTTTGATCTTGTGAAGGAACTGAGCGTTCACTTTTGTTTGATTCTTTCTAGTGAACAAGATCCAAAAGGTGTATCTGAACAGCACTGGCATGGAACAGGCTCTCCAAGGAGAGCGTCTGGCTTTGAACTGCACTGTTACTGCTGAGTGGAACTCCAGAGTAAACATCAACTGGAGTTACCCTGGAAAGGTACTAACACCATAGCAGGGCATGATGTATTGCTCTCATTTGAAAATCAGTTTTTGCATATATTAAAAATGTAACTTTTTCTTTCTCTGCATTGTTTTTTTTTTGTGTGTAGGCAAATAATAGGGTCTCGATCACTCGTCGTATAACACAGAGCAGGACCAACGTGGTGTTCTACAGCGTTCTCACTGTCCCCAAACTGCAAAAGGCTGATAAAGGAGTCTACACGTGCCATGTGACAAGTGGCCCAGCAAAACGGGAAGTCAACACCTCCGTTATAGTCCATGGTAATGTTTAAAACTCCCATCACAACAGCAATCAGTTGAAAAAAGTCTTTATTATGTATATATGTGTCTCTTATATACGCACGTATATTGTTTGCTTTTCAGATCAGCCTTTCATCAGGTTAAAGCATAAAGGCAGTCCACTGGTACAGGCGTACGCAGGGCAGAAATCCTTTCGCCTGTCCCCCAAATTACAGGCTTTCCCTGAACCTGAAGTCATCTGGTAAGACAGTGGGAAACGCAGAAAACAACAAACTCAATTTCCAAAAAATGTAATTATGAAATTAAATTTCTGTCTGATCGTTGTCCAGGCTGAAAGATGGGAGGGTAGCGGCTGAGCAGTGTTCACGTTACCATGTGGACGGCTATTCGCTGGTGATTCGGGACGTTGCCGAGGAGGATGCAGGGGTTTATACGATCCTCACACGAATCCAGCAGTTTGGTCTTCATAAGAACCTCACGCTCTCGCTTATGGTCAAAGGTGAGCTTGTCTCAAGTGGGGAGAATTTCCGAGGTCATTCACGTTGCCTCTTTTTGGCATCCAGAAGTTATTCACTTGGGTATTGACTGAAGTACCGTGTTATTTATACCCCCAGTTAAGCCTCAGATAGGGGAGAAAGCTGTAGCAGGGCGGGAAACAGTGACCATGCCACGGTCCAGCAGGCAAGTCTTCCGCTGCACCGCTCACGGCGTCCCACCTCCTCAAATCCAATGGCTCTGGCATCGCTGCCCTTCTAAAGGCTTGTAAGTGCTACACTATCCTGAGCACGTACACCTAACCGTACACACACCGTATTTGGGCATTAAGCCAGTGGAAGTTTTGCAGAAGTTGTATTTTTGTAGCATGGATTGTAAATCTTCATTCACCGAATCAGTGAAGTCATTTTATTTCACCAAACACCAAACTCAGATATCGTTTGAGAGATTGCTTAATTGCTATTTTCGTAGCTAATTTTCACACTGTATCTGGTCATCATGTTTACAGTTAGTTTATTTTTTGCCTGTCCCTGTAGGACAAGTGTCTTATGTATGTATCTGTTTGTTTGTGAATGCAGACATGTTTTGTCTATTTCAGCATGAATTCAGACAGGGTTTCCTTTTAGCCTCTAGAACAGATGGTTAAGGAGCTCTTTCATGTGCGTGTCTATTCATTTTCGTGTGAACAAGTGATTGTGTGTGTGTGTGTGTGTGTGTGTGTGTGTGTGGATGTGTATTTCCATGAATGTGTGCCTGGTACAGTCATAGAACTCAGTGTAACCTAGAGTTGAAAGCACAGAAAAAAAAAAAAACTTCAAACGAGACGAGTTCCGTGCTTACAATAACGATTAGCTGGTTTCTAAATCAAACGCCATGATTTAATGAACTTCCCCTGCAGAATGCAGCCTGTTTATTATTCTGATTGGTTGGACGCATCCTGTCATGGCTTTCCTAATGTGTCATACACGAACTATTCCGCATTCTCATGAGAAAAGCCAAGCCAGCACTATTCACAAGAGAAGAAACTCCCATTAGGGCTTCAATATGCACATATACACACACGCATATGCATACAGTACAAACTCTACACACAACACCTCCGACGAAGGTCGAGGAGTCGAGCTTTTATCTATTATTAATTCAAATTCAAATTACTGATCACTTTTCACTCTCTTATCCAATCCAATGGCAGTATGTCGTTATTTGTAGAGCGCTGAGTCTACTAGCCCTTTGTCTTACTTCATATTGTATCCCACATCCTGGTGTAAAAGAAAAATGTCAATGAAATTAGAAAAAAAGAAAAGAATTGTAGACTGGACTGGTCTACTGGTCCACAGAGTTCAAAGATTTATGAATTCCCAATTTAAAAAGAGTAAATTGTCAAAATGTTATATATTTCTATACTGTATACTGAGGTAATTATTTATTTGAATAAGAAAATGTTGTTGTACAAAAAAAAAAAAAGATGCCATTGATTTTAAGTGCTGTTATTGAAAGTGTTATTGAGAGCTGATCACTGGCAGGATCCTGACCGAGGCCCTTATTCTTTGTAGCAGCCCAGCGCGGCTGGCCTGACGCTGAGGCGGAGGAGGCGCAGGGAGATTGGCGCTGTGAGCCGGGCTGGCCTCCTAGCGCTGGACAGGCTCAAGCCTCGGCCATGGGAACGGCAGCGCTCTTATCTCAGCCGGGCAGGAGGCGCAGACGGACTTCCTGTGCGAAAATCAGAGCGCTTTTCCTCTCGTTGTTTGGCTTCCTCCCCGACGCGAGGCGGCTTCCCAGCAGCGTGATTGTCCCTGCGTCTTCAAACGTGGCACAGTCCGCTTCCTCAAGGGCTTGATCTATTCTTGAGAACTCTTCATCCCACAGCCTCCGCCACTACCACCACCACCAACACCACCACCACCGCCCCCTCCCCTTTCCAACTCGACCAGCATCTCCAACCAAACTCTTCCCTCCACCTGAAGCATTCAATCAACAAGCCAGACTATCCCTGAATCCTACTACCGCAGCCCTGCAGGCCCATGGCACCCTCTTGTGAGAGTCTGGTCTGTTTCTACGGCAGCTGCTTCAGAGACATAGCTGCACTGGTGCATGCTGGGAAACACCGACGCCCTAAGGACGAGGAGGAAGGGGTCTCCATACTGTATGCATACCATAGAAGAGGTTCCTAAGTTATTCCATCACCTCCATATGGTGAAAATGTTTTTTTATTATCATTATTTTTTAAAATTCTGTCTTAAATCTCTCTCAGACATTTTTGAGCCAGAAGAAGTGCAATTCCATCCACACACTGCCCACGCTTTCTGGAGCTGCTTTTCGCTTTTTTATTATGATTATCTTTTTTTTTCCAAGTCCTGGAGTGGTACTATAATGGATGTATGAACCATGCCTGCTTCCAAGCCCCAGCCTGTCTGTTGTAGTTCTAACATCCACAAAAAAAAAAAAAAAAGCAAAAAAAAGCTGTGAGTTCAGATCATGGATTCTGGATCAGTGCGTCAGTGTGAGCGTTCAGACAGAGAGAGAGAGAGAGAGAGAGAGAGGTGGCAATGTGCGCTCAATGTTCATAAATCCATCCAGAACAATCTCTAGAGCTGGCCCAGAGCGCCTGCTGTGTAGGGCTTTGTGGGCCGGGCATCAGTGACTCCTGTCATCCTGTATCAACCCGTGTCACTAGAATTCTAAGGTTTCCTGATCGTGGCGGTGCTGAATATTACACATGGCCATGATTTGTGTTGAAAGAACATTTTCATTTTGAGTGTGTATGTGTATGTATGAATACATATATATATATACAGTATATACGTGTGGGTGTGTGTGTGTGTGTGCATGTGGGTGTAAGTGTGTTTGTGCGTTTGGGTGCAAGACTACGGTTTCTCACTTTACGGGTCTGTCCCAATGTGATTTATCCTTTTTATACAGATTTTCTATGAGTAATATATAAACCTAATATTTAATAATTTTATACCACTAACGTACTTATGATAAATGCAAATAATTGCCTGGTGTGTAAGTTGACCCATAAAAATTTCAAGTATTGTCTAAATTCTGTGTTATTATCAAATGTATGTGGTTTTATATTAAAATTCAAATTTGTGTGTACAATATGGTCTTTTTTTTTTTTTTATTATTGTGGAGTTTTACAAATTCTCACTGATAGAAGGTTTAACCAATTACTGACCTTCTTGCAAATAAACTGATGCTCATTAAAAAAAAAGAAACTGGCTTTTTTAATTTATTTATGTTTCTATTTCTATTTCATTGACAAATTTCTATAATTCTAAAGATTTTAATGAGGTTTAGTATGTAGCATAACTTAAATTCAACATACTTTTAATACTGTACTCAGGCACATGGAGAAAATGGATGTGTGTGTGTGTGAGTGTGTGTGTGTGTTAGCTGGGGTGGGTGTGTGAATCATGGAAGAGTCTATCTTTAAACGAATGATTAAATGCGGGAAAAATGCGTTTTAGTCCATATGGTTCGAGTGAATTTGTTTCCTGGGAGGCGTGGGAGAGGACTGTGTGAGTGTATATATGTGTGTGATGTGTGAGGAATGCTGGTGTCATGATCAGGGTGGGACATGGGAGCACAGGAGATGGGCACTCGCTATCTCTGCCAAGAGGAAGAGCAATCAGAGAGAGAAAGAGAGAGGAGTCTGAGCCAGGACAGGACAGAGCGAGGCAGGGCGAGGTGGCTGGGAGGTGCGGTTACACACTCCGATACACGACATACATATCACGCAGCACCTTACAACACACAACAGAGATATGTCTGATAGGCTCGGCAATTGGATGAGAACCTAGTTTTGAGAATGTGACGCTGTGCACGGGAGGGATGATTAGGTTAGAGGAAGTTTACACACCGGAGACAGCAGAAAACACCACGTCCGAGCACTGGACGCTGCTAATTACAGAACAAGGACACTTCAGGAAAGCGAAAACAAAATCAAAAAAACAAAAAAACAACACAGTGTCCTGAGTGAATGACACACAAGCACAATCACAACCCCCACCTCCAATCCTGACATTCAAGCAATATGTTTAAAAAAAGAAAGAAAAAGATACAATTCCTCTGAAAACCACAAATGCTGTTAACGAGGAATTGCAATTCCCAGGGGACAAATGTTAAGCACGACAATGAGCTATTTCCGGAGTTCCCTCTTCCCGCTTCTTCTCGCAGCTGTGTCTTACACCTGTGTGGGGCGTGACATCACTCTCCAGCCAAACTAAGTCTCTCACTCTCTCTCTCTCTCTCTCTCTTTCCCCCTCTCTTCCTCTTGTCTCTTTTCTGTCCTTTGGCTCTAAGATGTGAGGACCTGGCTTCCTCGTCCTCCTGGACTGCAGTGAGAGAGGGGACAGCAGTCACGTCCACCTACAATCCCGTCCTGAGCGTCAGACACACACAGGAAGTGTTGCAAGGGAAGAACAAGGTGAGAACCACTAAAGGGTGGACGTTTTGTAGGGCAGAAGAATGATGGACACGTTTGGGAAACTGACTGAAGTGTGTGTTTCTGGAGAAGTCGGGAAAAGGCGGGGCGGCCGTTGTTTATTAACTGTTCCACTCGACCGGTCGAGACTACATCACGGTCAAGGTACAGACAGTACTGTTACCAGTCACACTTAATCTACTACTCTACCTCTGTACATCACATCATGAGTCACTTTTCCTCAGCTGCAGGGGCATTTCACCAGGGGGGGGCAGTAAAAACCCTTGACCATAGACAGCAATACTGAACAGTCAGAATTTAAGTTCGGTGATTTTGTTTTATTACATTATACCGGAGCAGTGTTCAACTCTGGATTCTAATCGCTCAGATGGGAAGGTGTTTTTTTTTGTTTTTTTTTTCCCCCGAATGGCATCTCTGACAATAGTGCAGGCTCCAAATCAAATCACATGTGTTCTTGTTCTACAAGGGCCGTTCAAGTCAAACCGGGACTTTTTGACTGTCCAGAGTAACAGAACAGTTATGAGAGTAAAAACTCCCTTTATGTCTCTATATAATCCCATGCTACACTAATGCACTTATCCCAGTGTTTCACTAGTGCTTGGATACTATCAAGGTAGAAAGTTTTCTCAGTATACCAGAGCCTTGATCTGAAACGCTGGCCTCCCAGGAACTCCTTTAATGGCCCTTTAATGTGGAAATGGCTTGGAGCAAGGTCAGGACTGTACGGGGATGCGGCAATAACTCCCAGTCGAGTCCCTGTAATGTACTGTGAAGTGATGTTGGTAAATGATGGTGTGATCAGGCATTCCACATGCTGAATGTTCACTGGAACGACTGCAGTGGGCTCCGAGCCACCTCAGCTGAGATCATCATTTACAGACAACCAGCCTTCTTTAAAAGTTCGCACCATTTGAATGTTTTACTGCAGCTGAGAGTCTCATCACTGCACAGTGCTTGAAGTTGTACGACTTCATTTCTTGAGAAATTTCATTCAAGTCCCAGTTTGACTTGAACGCCCTGCAATAGAAGAGCTATTTACAGTTGTTTGTCACATATTTCTATAAATCATTCGATATAACTATAAATGGATTACAAAAAAGCCTGACGTGTCAAGAATGAAATCACCAACAGCTATGATAGAGGAATAAAACACTTCAAGACATGCTGTTATTGGAAAATAATCAAGATCGCTACACATCACACCTCTTTATATTGATGTCAAACAACACAGTCCATCTTCTTTTGTTTCTCTTCATTTAAGAACTAGATTCATGTCTAGGACATACAGTATACATATAGCACGGTACATTTCTTAACTGAAGGCAAATGTTATTTCAAAAGGTAAAACGGATATGCGAAAGATTTTCATGCTATAAAGCTGTGAAAGTATTCTTTAGCTCCAGTCAGTTTACAAAAGATTTATATATATATATAAAACCACAATTTGTAAGAGTCAACTAATTCAGGCTGTGTGTGTCTTGGCTTTCAGACTATAGGTATTTTAACAGTTGGCAAGGCATTAATATCTGGCATCTACCGCTGCGTGGCTTCCAACTCAGTGGGCACAGATGAACTGGACATCCGCTTCTATGTCACAGGTATTTTTAGTTTCCTTAAACAATTGAACAAAACACTTGCAGCTACTTTTACCACAGAGCTCCTGAAATGTCATTACATGACAGGCAGGATATATTACCCCTGATAACTTATTTTAAATATTGCCATGGACGTCATATGCTGTAGATCAGGACTGGGAGTCGAAGCTGTTAGATCATTTTCCTCTCTTCATCTTCCTGTATCCATCCATCCATCCATCCATCTCTCTCTCTCGCTATCTCTCTCCCTGTCTAATATTCTATCCTTTTTTTTTTTCTATTATTTTTGATTCTACATCAGGCTAAATTCGGCCCGGTGACCACAGTGGACGTGTGGATTGTTGCAATGTCTACGGGGTGATTAGGGAGGTGAACAGGAACCTGTGCTCCTTATCAGCCCGCTTCCCCAATACCGCCTTACATGCTTTATTTGGAGAGTTCTGGTGGTGTTCGAGAAAGATAAACATTATCTTCCATCAGGAAAACCTCGAGCGGTTTCCACGGGAAATTTCAAATAGCTAAAGTAAATAAAAGCACTTTGCACGGCGGGGCGGCTCTCTCGCCAATTTTACCGACAATGGCTATTCAACATTGTCATCAAAGGTTCCGAAAGACAAAAAAAAAAAATTCAGCTCGATCAGGAGTCACAAAGTGCTTTTCATGATGTTGTTCTTCACTTTGTTTGTCAAGGTTAACAGCAGTCTTTATAAGCGTCACTCTAAAAACGCCTTCTTTTCCTTCCCACCAATAACAGACGTCCAGGGAGGCTTCAGCGTCTCCGGGGACTCCGAGGAGGGGCCAAGGGAGGGCAGGGACTATCACCTGTCCTGTGTGGCCAACAAGCACCTGTATTCCAACATGTCATGGGACAGAGTGACGGGCAACTCGACAGGCAGCCCATCTCTGGCTGGAGAGCTGACGGAGGGAGAATATTCGCTCACACTGCGCTTGACGTTAACAAACCTGACAGCGCAAGACTCTGGGAGGTACCGCTGCTCTGCCACACACCTGGTCACGGGGCAGCGCTCATATCAAGAGGAACTTGTGACGGTTGCAGGTGTGTGTCTTGGTGTGTGTCTCTGTTCAAGAACCACTGTGTATTCCATTAACGAATAACCTTAAACTAAAAATAATTAAGCTGCCTGATTTAGCTGCTTCGGTTCACTTTGTGTGCCGTGTGTAGGTGTAGTTTTGTACACGTTGTCCACCAGATGCCCTTGAAAAAAAAAACTGAGAAAGCACGGAAACACTCAGCTATTTCAAAACCCTTTCAAATTGTTCTCTAAACAAGCAAACACTCTTGTATGAGTCACGTAAGGATGTGCTGACTGACATCCACACATAAGAGCTATAGATTGAGTAAATGGGTGTGTTGTGTGTGTGTGTGTGTGTGTGTGTGTGTGTGTGTGTGTGTTGGTGGTGGTGGTATGGTGTGGGGGAGACCAGCAAAGGAAATACAGGAAGAAAGAAAGAAAAAGACAGAGGGTCCTTGGGAACCGAGTTGTTGAAGCTTCCTGCAGTCGTTCAATCCAAGGCTGTTTCGAGGCAGAACTTCTTTCACGTGGGAATGCGAGCTGGACAGAAGGAAGAGCACACAATGCTACTTCCCAAAGCGCCTCATCTACAGAGTGCTTCACGGGGGCCGAGAACAATCAGCCAATCAGCAACTGTCAAAGACCAAGGAAAGAGACAATAATCAATTGTCTTAGAGAGGAAAACATCCAGAACAACAATCAGCTCGTCATGAGGTTACCTGTTCTATATTCCTCTATCCTAGTAGTATTTGGCACCGTTTAACACAAAGACTTCCTTAAAAGAGACTCCTGCAATAACGAGGAAGTGTCAAATAGGTGCACAAACGAAACCTAGTCTGGATGTGTGGGAATTGGGATGCAAGGGGTCCATTGCATCACGATGGATAATAGAATTATGACGGACTGAAACAGGCATGCAGCCAGCTGTGAGGGAAGTCACACTTTAGTCAAGTCAGGGCAAAATGGCAATGTTGGTGAAATACCCAGAAAGTCGTCAACAAATGGCTCAAATCCATTGGCTGAGAGTCAAACTTTCCAGAAGACAATTTGTAATGAAAGAAATAGAGCTCGCTTTCTGTAAATCACTCAATGCTTCGTTAATGTGGTCCAGTAGGCCTACTTATACGCCAAGTGACAGAAATATGACATCACCGCATCCTCTCTAGAGATATCAGTGATCTTTTCATTAAATTCCTGGATATGCACAACTTAACATTGACATTTCGTATCCATGTT
>JAOVVB010000027.1:4900209-4911951 GCA_028570985.1 Heterobranchus longifilis | reverse complement strand
TTTCGTATCCATGTTTAGTCCTGGAGGCTCCGGTGCTGCTGCAGAACCTCAGCGATTGCAGCGTGAACATCAGCAACTCCGTGACCCTTCAGTGCCCTGCCAGTGGAGTGCCACGACCTCTGATCACATGGTACAAGGACCGGAGGAAGCTCAAGCAGGTGTCTGGTGAGAAAGAAATCCAGGAATTCTCACTAACTCTTTAAGCTCTTGAGTTCATGGTGTCAAAATCAAATTCAAATTTTATTTGTCACATACACAGGCATACACAGTACGATATGCAGTGAAATGCTGATACGACCGCCCGTGACCTTCAATTTTTTTTTAAACAATTATAGGAATAAAATAAAATAAGATAAAATGTCTTGGTTGGGTGTGCGAGCAAGTCTTCTTAAATCTTTGCTCCTCCCTTGTATCCTGTGTCAACAACTGTTTTGTTGTTTGTTTAATTACAGTAGATTGAAGCGAGCTGATAGATTGATGGGTTTTGTGTCCCAGGTATCATGCTGGCGCCAGAAGATGGCAGTCTGCACATTGACCGGATCACTGCTGAGGATGAGGGCATGTATACATGTGAGGCCAGCAACGAGAGAGGATCTGTAGAAAGCTCGGCCTACATTTCAGTCGAAAGTAAGAGAACTGAAGCTGTACTGCTATTACACACCGTTTCCTGTAAACGCTATTCCGCTTACTGTGAAACTGTTTACTCACCTGCCCCAATGTATTGAGGTAAATGGGGTCCTAATTACACTTAGCTTCTGTCACGCTCTGTCTCTGGTTCTCTCACACTGTCTGAGTTCAGGAAGGAAGCTGTCTCCCTTTCTGATTTCCGACAGGAAAGCGTCTGGTTTACAACTCGTAAACTATTTATCTATTTGGACATCTTCTAGAAAAAAACTAAACAAAAAAAAACAACAACAACAGAAAAAAGAAACAATTCTGGAATGATGAATGGGTGAGGCAGCTCAGTGTCTGACCGGCAGTGACAGTCTGGTAGACTGAAAGAACTTCTGAAATATGACTGCCCTCTTTGGGCAGTGCTGAGAAATGACAGAATAGAGTAGAGTAGAGTCAAGAGGATGAAGTAGAGTAGATGGAGTAAATGGAGTAGAGTGAAGAAGGTGGAAAAGATGTCAATTTGTTGTTCTTCCCTACCCTTTTGTGTGTCGCAGATTCGGAGTCGTTCTCCCTGGAGATCCCCTTGTTAGCCTGCACCTGTGTGGTGGCCACTCTCTTCTGGCTGCTCCTAACGCTTCTCATTCGCAAGCTCAGACAGGTGAGGGGCGATCAGACGATCTCTTTTAGTGCAGAGAGCTGGATATCTACTGCACTTCCTGGAAAACACATGATGGTGTGGCCCAGCATGGTATATCCACTAATCTGAATCTAGGAAGGTCTTAAAACTAATCAATCAATCCATTAATCAATCAATCAATAATGTATTTATATTGGCTCTTATTAACAACTTCTAACAAAGTGCTTTACATAACAAAGAGAGAAGAAAAACAATAAGAACAGAAAAATATGAAATAAACACAAATTTCTCAGATAAAAATAAACACATAAAATAAAAATATTAAGAAAAGTAAGGAATAGATAAAAATTAGATAAAGCAGAATATTAAGAATATAGATCTACAAGGACGAAACTTATTTTAAAAAATATTATCATATTTACATTTAGCAAAACCATAAAGTGGGCATGCCTGTACATTAAAGATATTTGTGAAAAAATTATTTTGGGGGACGTAAGATGAGTTATAGAACACATCAAGGTGTTTGGAATTTTTTGTCTGTCTGTCTAATTTTAATGGGTTTTTCACAGGTGTATTTGGCCGAGCTTAAGGTAACATATGGGCTTTGTTTCATCGCAAATGGCCCACGGGAAAAGAAGATATGCTACTTTGAAATTTAAATAGAAAACGCCCTTATATAAAATTAAAAAAACATTGGTTCAGGGGTAGCTCAGTGGTTAAGGCGTTGGACTATGCTTTGGAAGGTCTGAAGTTCAAATCCCAAAACCACCAAGTGCCCCTGTTGGATCCTTGAGCAAGACCCTTAACCCTCAACTGCTCATATGTATAATGAGATAAAATGTAAGTCACTCTGGATAAGGGCTTCTGCCTAAATGTACATTTCTCAGCCACTTTTATTTTGTGTACTGTATTTTAAATATATGAGAAAGCTGAGAAAAAAATTTATAATTAATTTTAATAGGAGACAGCACTGTAGCCTCGCACCTCCAGGGTCAATGGTCGAATCCCAACTTCAGGTCTGTGTGTGGTAGGTTTCCTTCTACAGTCTAAAGAAGTCCAACTAGTACGCTAATTGGCAATACCAAATTGCCTGTAGTGTGTGAATGTGTGTTTGTGCCCTGGATGGGGTGCCAATCCATCACAGGGCAAAAACACACACACTCACACACTGGGGGCATTTGGAAATGCCAGTTGTTCTTTGGAAACCTACCACACACAGACCATATGGATTGGCACCCCATACAGGGTGTACCCCGTCTTATGCGCCAAGTTCCCTGGGATAGACTCCAGGCGTCCCGCCAGCCTGCACAGGATAAGCAGTATAGTGAGTGAGTGAGTGAGTGATATGGAGATTCCTGTGGCAATATTATAATCTAACTGGCTACTGTTTATTCAAAACACACAATGGACTCATATCACATATCATCCTGAAATACTTTATTACTACATATAAAAATGAGTTCAAACAAACACGCCTCTTCATCCATGCTTATGCTTGTTTACAAATATTGTGTCTCAGCCAAACTCAAGAAACAGTAAGACAGAATACCTGCCAATCATCCTGCACCAGGGGGAGGGGCCTCTCGACGAACACTGCGACAGGCTACAGTATGACGCAGAAAAGTGGGAGTTCCCGCAGGAACGCCTTCAGCTGGGTATGTATTCGTGTGTGTAGTAGGTATGAGATTTGCATGGCGTTAAGTTGATGGACGTTGATCTCTCCTTCAACAGAAAAGCCGCTGGGACGAGGGGCGTTCGGCAGAGTGATGCAGGCGTCTGCTTTTGGCATCAGCAACTCAACCGGCTGCACCACAGTGGCTGTCAAAATGCTCAAAGGTATCCAGAGAGAAATTATAACATACTGATTTATGCTGATTTGTTACACAAGTCGAGTCATGAGTCATGAGATTCCTCACCTGTCCAACAGAGGGAGCCACACCGAGTGAGCACAAGGCTCTAATGACCGAGCTGAAAATCCTCAACCATATCGGACATCACCTGAACGTAGTCAACCTCCTCGGTGCCTGCACCAGACCAGGAGGTCTGTTAATCACATCCTACCTCTTACGTTTAGTCATATATATATATATTATATATATTATATATAAACATTCATAAATAATGTATATGTACACAACACTGACAAAGCGAAACTTTTAACACTTGATCAAAGTTATTTTTTTTTGTTTACATTAGTGTTGAATAATCATACTGAGACTTTTCATTCTCAGGTCCTCTTATGGTCATAGTGGAATACTGCAAGTATGGCAACTTGTCCTCATACCTAAGGAGCAAGAGGGACGTGTTCACTCTAAACAGGGTTGGTCCCACACACACACACACACACACACACACACACCAGGCTTTACCATCAGTCTCCTATTCAAATGTTTCTCTTTGTTCTTGGTTAAACATTTGCCGTACTATTGCTGTCCTGTGCATTGTTGTGTCTTTACAGACGGCCTGATAAGGTCCACAATGTATGAGGATATTTTAAGTGGTGTTTTTTTTTTTTTTTTTTTTTTAACATCCTGTTCTCATTTCCTTCTGAAAAGCCTCGCTTTCTGTTTACCACAAACACTGTTTCTAGGTTGACAGTTTTTCACTTCTGGGCTGGTTTTATCTCCTTTCCTCACAACGCCTCCCTGAAAGAGGCCTCTCTCTCTCTCTCTCTCTCTCTCTCTCTCTCTCTACTCGCCACACAAAGTCTACTAATAATGTATGGTTTAATGCTAATTATGCTGAACATGGAACTTTCACAATCTTTTTCACGAGAAACATATCGGTTGCCATTTTAAAAGTAGAGCAGAAACTGTTAATTAAATAAAATATTGAATAAAATATTATAATAAATACAATGCACTACACTACTATTGTTAGCTATGAAGGTCAGCTACTTTGATAGATTAGCCTGCAGGTCATGTAGAAAGATTTACAGACACAATGGTCTGATCTGGTCGTGGAGGTGGTTTTATTGAAACCTGTAGATTCTGAAACAGTAAAAATGAACACTTTCAATCCGTGCACCGTATCATGCTCCTTTTCTTTAAATGTTGATTCTGTGGTCCATCTCAGGTGAATGGAGAAAAGGAACAGGGACAGCAGGATGAGTGTGAGAGCTGTGTGGAGAGACAAAACAGTCAGAAAGTCAGTGCTGGGTTGGAGGGTGAGAGAAAAGAGGAAAATGAGGAGGATAACGGTGAGGATCTTACTTACTGTATATATTTATTTAAAAAAAAACCTACCTGTGGTGATAGACCAGACTTGGACTTTCTTGGTGTTCACAGGTCCTGTCCTGTGCTCGAACACTCCTCTACATCTAGAGGACCTGATCTCGTACAGCTTCCAAGTGGCCAGAGGCATGGAGTTCCTCGCTTCACGCAAGGTACAAGAGTGTCTATGTTTGTGTCTGTATGAAATATTTGTACTTATAAAGGCATTTTCATGCTTATTGATTTTGGTGCATCATTATTGTTGTTCTTATTATTGTCATCATCATTCTTGGTTTGGTTTTAAATCTCTAACAAAACACGAGTTGCAATTACTTTTATTGTCATGTTTTATTAAAAGGTAATACACACATCCCATACATTTTATAACATATATAAAACAATGTGTACAGGATTGTGTTAGATCAGACCATACATACATATAAGGTGTAGCTATCCTTTTGCACAGTATTATAGTAGTACTTTCATAATTGACAGAACTTGAAACACGAAGTAACGTGACATTTACGTTGCAGTTTTCAGTTACAGAATTTGGCACGCCAAAGCAAAGAGAGTTTTACAGAAGCGCTTATAGACTCCATCTTAATGACAGTATGAATAGGTCAGTGTTAACGAGAATCCTCAAGCTGTTAGAGAACAAAAGAAACAGTACAAGGATTGTGTTTGGTAAAGAGGTAGGACCTGTATACATGGTTTGAAAAGCCAGTGTTCATAAAGCCAGGAGTTGCTCAAACCAAAGCAAAAGCAAAGCATCTTGATGCATGTCTTCCTTGTATACTGATACACGGTGACCATCTTAACCAGGATAGAGTTAGTTGACAAATTTACCATGTGCATGTCATTCCACATGAATTTATTTGAAGCACACTTTGTAAAACCACCAGCAATGGGTACTCAGATAATTTAAGCTTTTCTACGGTGGCCAAGAAGTGCAAA
The DNA here is from genome assembly GCA_028570985.1 of Heterobranchus longifilis. Taxonomy (NCBI): domain Eukaryota; kingdom Metazoa; phylum Chordata; class Actinopteri; order Siluriformes; family Clariidae; genus Heterobranchus; species Heterobranchus longifilis. The sequence goes on along the minus strand of JAOVVB010000027.1, from coordinate 4,906,533 downwards.
ACCGAAAATAAAATAACAGATTCAAAAACACAAAACCAAAAACAAAATAACAATAACAAACTAACAAAACCAAAAACAAAATAACAAATAAAAAACAAAATAACAAAACTGGACAAAAATGAACAAATTCAAAAACAACATAACAAATTAAAAAGCAAAATAACAAAAGCAAAATAACAAAACTCAAAACAAAATAACTAATTTAAAAACAAAATAACAGAGCCAAGAACAAAATAACAAAACCAAAAATAAAATAAAAAAAACAAGAATAAAATAAGAAATTCAAAAGCAAAATAACAAAATCAAGAACAAAATAACAAAGCCAAGAACAAAATAACAAAAAAGAAAACATAATCGAAAAACAAACTAACAAATACAAAAACAAAATAACAAAAACGTTAACAAAATAGCAAGAACAAAATAAATTCAAAAACAAAAATAAAACTGTAAACAAAATAACACATTCAAAAACAAAATAACAAATCAGAAAACACAATGTAGTACACAAAAGCACTGCAGCCTCACAGTATTTTAAATGTCCTTCAGGTATATTTTGACCGCTGATTGGTCGAGACATTTTTCGCTCAAAATATACAGGAAGTACTGCAGCCTCATGGACATTTAAAATACAGTGAGGCTGTGTTAATTCTTGTATGTCTTGAGTTACAGAGTCTCGTCCAATCAGCGATAAGAATCTCGTTCGCAATCTATACCTACCTTTTCTGGTTTGACTGAATTGTTGTTGTGTTTTCTTATTTGGTATTTTGTTTCTGGATATGTCATTGTAATTTATGTTATTTTCATTTTGTTATTTTGTTTATGAATTTGTTATTTTGTTTTTTTTGGATTTTTCATTTTGTTTTCGGTTTTGTTATCTTGTTTGGCACTTCTTGGCCATCGTACTTTCCCACTTGACCAGACAAACTGAATAAAATGTCTACAGTATGCTTGTGTGCTCTACCCTGTATGTCTGTTTCCGTCAGTGTATACACAGAGACCTCGCTGCCCGAAACATCCTCCTGTCAGAAAACAACGTGGTGAAAATCTGTGACTTTGGGCTTGCTCGAGACCTTTACAAAGACCCTGATTACGTGCGCAAAGGAGACGTGAGTGCAGCCGAACCTGCATTAAATAGTACATGAGGCTAATACTTAGAGGAAAGTTCACTAGAAAGATCATGTGTTGTGCCTGTCTCTGTAGGCACGTTTACCGCTGAAATGGATGTCTCCGGAATCGATTTTCGACAAGGTCTTCACCACTCAGAGCGACGTCTGGTCTTACGGTGTTCTGCTCTGGGAAATCTTCTCACTTGGTAATGAGTCTTAATTACAGCAGAAAACATTTTCATTAGGCATACTCACTGGAAATTATTGTTACTGCAGTCATTCATTACCAGTCCCGGTTTGACTCGAACACCCTTCTTATTTATTGTAGTATTTTTTCCTTTGAGTACAAAACATAACATCACACTATCTGTGTCCGAGATCTAAAGATTATCAGTACATTGTCTACACAAGGACGCATCTTCCTTTTCCTCTGACGCGATTGTGTTTTGGTGGCGTTTAGGGGCGTCGCCGTATCCAGGACTGAACCTTGATGAGGAGTTTTGCCACAGACTGAAACAGGGAACTCGGATGCGCGCTCCAGAATACAGCACTCCTGAAATGTGAGTAAACGCACTGTGAAAACACATTCTATGGGTAGCTGAATTAAATCACTAATGAAGGGATGAAAGTGTGTTAGGAGTGTGGTGAGACACATTACCTGGATGTGACGAAGCAGGATCAGTGTTTCAACCACAGAATGGATTATTTTCCTATGACAGCATATCCTGAAAGGCTTTTATTTCTTTTCCTTTAGTATTTATTAACCAAGGATGCAGTATAGTGATTACTATAATTTTAGGAGACTATACATATATTTAAAAACTGCATATATGTTCAAAATGTATAGTAATACATGGGACATTTAATTTAGTTTGTGATTTAGATTTTGTGTTTCTTGAGAAAGTTCCTGTGGGGTAAAAACAAATGCACTGTTAGAGCTACATGAATGTTAAACAAACGTGTCCTTACAGCAAACTTCGCCATATTATATCTGTTCATTATTTGCCATAGACTGTGCAGATTGTCTGCCTTACCTTATTGCAAAGGAGAAAAAAGGGATCCATTCTTTTTTGATGTGAAAGCATCTATTCCTGTAAATCATAACATTATTAATATCCGCTACAGCCCTAACACAAAGGCACGAGAGCGAATGTTTGTGTTTCGGTTGTGATAAGAAAGATAACACGGGGGCTGTTTTGCAGCTACAGCACAATGCTGATGTGCTGGGAGAAAAACCCGGCGGACCGACCCACCTTCACTGAGCTGGTGGGAATGCTAGGAGATCTTCTCCAGGCCCGCGTGCAACAGGTACGCTGTCTCAACTCGTGCTTAAAAGCTCCTATTTATACTGAAAAGTTTTATTGGATCAACACTTTCTGTTTTTTAAGGATGGGAAGGATTACATCCCGGTCAACATGTTTGTGTCAGGAGAGAGCGGTGCGGAACATCTGGACTACAGAGACACACACCAAGGAAGCCCGTGGTACTGTAAATGTGCATCCAGGAATATCTCCAGGAGTGAAACAAAGGAATAAAAGGAATAAAACACTGTTATTATAAAAGAATATTCAGTGAAGACTGACTAGAAGTTACTATATTGTACTAGAAATTTCAGTATAATGCTAAAATGTATTTTTTTTCCCCCTCTTACACCACAATAATTTGTCAATGCTTATAATGATTTATTTACTAAATTCCCTTTACCCATTTATAGTTATGTTTAATTATAGAATGTCAGAATGGTAGCTGTGAAGAACCGAAGTTCACCTCAAATGCAAACAACAGAGCAATTAAAAACACACACTCTGATTATACATACAAAGAATGAAACTAACAAACCTTTCTTCTCGCCTTTTAAAGCTACATCAATACCAAAATCGATTCTGTCGCTACATTTGAAGAGGACCTGAACCGAGAAGTCCCAGAAGTACGCTTTTCAAATTACGCACGCTTATTCATTTAAATTTGACTTTTGTTTATGGCTTTTCCTGAATTCAAGATTTTGCAAAGTGATAGAGTGTGTTCTCCATGATAGCAGGATTCGCAGTCTGACAGTGGCATGGTTCTCCCGTCTGAAGAGTTCATTCAACTCACATTTACTGACAAGCCCAAGACCAAAAAGATAACCAGGTGAGAGCGATGGTCTGGCGGCTACAGCACTGTGTTATGACTACTGAGAAACTTGAGTCTACGTTTGGTCATGGGTTAAACAATGAATGTGCTTTGTTAACATTCAATCAAACGTCAATAAATAAACATTAATTAACACTAGTGTTAACTAATTAAGTAAATAATGGCAGTAAAGCGAACCTTAACATAAACCTTTACAGAATAAACATATGTTCTTATCAGGCAGCTTAAACAAACAAACAAAAAAAGTTTAACACAATGAATTTGTTTACTCGCTCACTTTGATATTTACGTGTCCATCATATGATGAGTGTCTAATCACACAATAAGACAAGAGTAATAACGACTTTACTCCTGCTGTAGGTTCTTTTTGAAAAGCCAGCAACAGGACAAAACATCGCCCTGTGTGAGTGGCGCCCCCTGTGGCCAGGGGGAGAACAACGACATCGCCGCCCCCTGTGGTTCTCCTCCTCCTGATTACAACACTGCTCTGTTCTACTCTTCGCTTTAACACACTCCTAAATATGACTGGGCCTTCAATTAGTGTGCTTATAGACATGTTCATAATGTATATATATATATATATATTATTTTTTAATAGTATTTCTCACAAATTATATATTTTTTTTTAATTATGACTCATTAGCTTTAAACAATATATGAGATTTTGCCAAAACCCACAATTAGAATAAAATATATGCTAATAATATACAATCTTTAATTAATTAAAAATAAATATGAATCGTGAATTCATTATTATTAGAAGTATTTTAAAATAGGTGATTATTATATATTTATTTTTGATATTATTGGTAAACATACGTAGTTTATTAGGATTTTTATTAAAGCAGGCATTTAAAATCGGCTCTACTAATTAGTATTTATAATTAGAATTATTTAAATGGATAAATATGAATTATTAGAAGTTTTCAGAAATGCTGAACAGAAAACTAGCAACATTAATACTTAACTGCACTTAAATCTGAGTGTTTTAAGTGCTAGTTTTATCTAAAAAAAAAGACCCAGAATTCAATTATTTAAAATATGTTTTTCTTAAAGTACTTGATAGATCCCATTGGTTGGTTAATTAGCCTGGTAACGAAGAAAAATTTATATTAATTGAATTTCCTAACATTGTTTGAGAATGTTTTACATTACAAACTTTTGGTAAACTGTTAAAAATGCAACATTTTGAGCTTTATAACCTGATTTTTTTTCTTTAGAATTTGTTGTAGTCCAACTCTCTCTTTTTCTTTTTTTTACCTTCTAACATTTTACCAAAGGCTCTCTAAAAAAATACAATCAGCGGGTTTAAAGTAAAAGCTTTAATATTGATCGAGTTTAAACGATAACACTAGATAAGATATACCTTTATTCATCCCACAGTGGAGAAATTCCTAAAAGGGAAATAGAAGAATAATGCTCGAGATATTCTCTTTTAATATACAATATATATATATATATATATATGTTTAGACCAGAACTAAGCTCCACCCGAACGGGAACTGAACTGTTTAGCTCTGCATCTTTTCCTTTACAAGCTTAAATTTGCCGCCTCTCAAAAAATACTTATTGGGATCCTCATAGCTATACACATCAGCCTGTAAGCAACTACAGATGTTACACAGCTGCAGACAGGCAGTGCGGCACTTCAAGCTTTAAATGAACGCTTCTACGAGTTTGGCCTCACATCCTGTTCTAATGTGCGTACTGTTCGAACTGGAAGATGCTTTGATTTCAGGAAGAAGGGCTAGAAAAAGAAACAAGGAAGTGCGATTACGGAAACGAGAAGTCGAGAGGAAAAGAAATTCATGTCACGGGCAGCAGAGGGCTCTGAAAATGATAAACTACTCCTTTAAAGCTCAGACAGACGGTCGGTGGTTCTTAAGAGATTCATTGTTTTCTATTCACAGAGCAGCTAAAACTGTTTGTCTGCTATAAAGTGCACTGACTACAGGTTCTGTAGGGAAGATGCATCATATTGAACTGTAGAGCATCACAACGGTCTCAGATCTGTGTTGCCGAAACTAATGCTGGAACAGGTTTATTTATTTACACTAATTTACCTTAGCCTTGCAATAAGTAGTACATTATCTACAGTATGTATGCATATATTCTTATGAAATAATTTAGAAATGTGCAGCGTCTTGTACAAGTGTTCAATCAATAGAAGTAAATCAGGGTTTTAAATGCCCCAGAACTGTAAAATAAACTTCTACAAGACACTATGCATTTTTTTAAATAAAATAAAACACACTACTGCTTTTTACACTCCATATGTATAAGCTCCTGAATACATTTATTCTCGTCATGTATATTTGTATGCAGAGTATAACTTTAAGCATTTACTGTGGAAAGTAGACTTGTATAGTGTTAAGGCCATGCTGTTGTACTGTACTTATTAAACCACTATTATGAGCATCGCATGACAATATACATACAGAAAATATACACTGGAGAACTTTGTAAAGTTTTTTGTATTCTTTATTAAAATACTGTTGTACACACAAATATTGCAAAATGTGAGACAATGAAACAAGTAGGGCATTAAAAGTACTAAGATATTGTGTGTGTGTGTGTGTGTGTGTGTGTGTGTGTGTGTGTAAGGGTTAGCACACATTTTTACTGGAGTGTGATCCTGGGGGAACAGGGTCATGATATTCATGATATGAGAATTATCTGTGTGTTGGCTGGAAGGAATCAAGTGTGTCTTTTGATTAAAAAAAAAAAAAGAAAAGAAAAAAAAAAAAGGAGAGGCTTGGCACCAGATTTACGGAAAGAAAAACACGAGTACGAATTCCAAAACACAGCATCATCCTCAAGTCACGTCAGCTCTGTATAACCTGCTCCACCATCCTAAGCCCTCCATGTTCAGCGTGGCCCCCGAGCCGGACCTGCTCACGTCACGTCGCACTCACGTGTCCACTGTAGCTCGACTCCTGATTGGAAAGCGTCACCAATGACGGGTCAAAACACATTCAATCATTGGCTTAATTCGGGTCGAGTCGTCCTGAGAGAATGCCAAAACCCCTCCAAGTGCAAAAACCACCACCGTTATGACCCCACCCACCCCACCCTTAACCCTGAC
>JAOVVB010000027.1:4881825-4900109 GCA_028570985.1 Heterobranchus longifilis | reverse complement strand
CCACCCTTAACCCTGACTCCCACACCACCCCCCCTCCCCCAAAACAGCCACCTCTTTTTCCTGCTGTTTTGTCAATGGATGATCTGTTTTGTTTTTTTTCCAGTACGATGCAATCGCATGATCTTCACATCAGCAACAAAAGAAAAGGAAAAAAAAAAACCCTGCTCAACCCTTTCCGGAAGCTTTACTGGGATAAGTCAGTGTGAAAGCTCAAACATCCCATCATGCATTACTGCACAGGATGCTGGGTGTGAAAATATATTAAAAAATAAAATCACATAAGAGTTATGGTTTCAGTCCAAAAACAATGACAACTAGGCCGGAGATGGCATGATGGCTTATAAGGAACGAGACTGAGGGTAAGAAAGAAAGGAAAAAAAATAAGAGAGAGAGTGTTTGAAATTGTGAGTGTAATCTAAATGGTTGCTCCACAGAAAAGGGGCAGAAGGAGAGGACATTCCACAGAGGCAGAACTGGTTCCCTTCCTAAATGTGGTCCAGTTCTTTGGTTCCTTTCCAGACCTTAAAAAGCCTGATTGAAAAAGACGACAAAAACTAAAAAAAAAAAAAAAATTCTCACATTTGTTGAGTCGTTATCACGTTGCAAAAAAAAGCATCCATGAAAATAGCAATTTAAAAAAATAATGGAGGTTGCATAAAGTCTAATAAAGTCTTACACAGCAACAGGAGAAAGCACCCCTTTGTCAGTGCCATTAAAGTTCCACGGGCAGAGAGAGAACCCAGGCAGTAATGGAGCAACCGGTCTTTGGAAAAGTCCTATCAGCTGGAAGGTGTCTTGGGGGGTGGGGTGTACGTGTGTGTGTGTGTGTGTGTGGTGTGGGTGTGTGTGTGTGTGTGTGTGTGGTGTGTGTGGTGTGTGTGGGGGGGGGCCGTGCTTCGACAAGAACATCCCGTCCCACACAACTCAAGTCTTCTTGAGATTTGGCTGCTTTCTCCACCCTTCTATAGGAACAAAGCTTTATCGTCTCTATGCGACAGGAGAGGCAAAAAGTGGTCTGGGTTCTGCACACGAGGCAAGTGGTCCGTCCCGACTCGCAGTGCCTAAACAATTTATTCTGAAACCTAATTCCTTGTCCTTTTCGTCGACAGACACACAACCCACGTCATTTTTTTTTGTTTTTAAAAAGGAAAAACTTAAAATTCTTAGTGCATCCTCCAATGGGAAAAAAAAATAAAAACCAAGAAAAATAAAAGCAGGAAATTGTCCTTAATGTTTTTTTTTGTTTGTTTGTTTTTTTTATCAACAATATTGTTGTTGTTCCCCAAGTCTTAAAAAATTTATCACAGCTGTCGATGTTTTCTGAATTCAGCAGCTGTGAGTTTAGGAAAACTAAAAAAATACACTTTAGGAAAAAAAGAAGAAGAAGAAAAAAAGTACAACTTCCTTTTAGGACAGTGTATCTGACTGGAGGTGAGCAACCTGCTGGCTCCGTTCTGGCCGTTAAGATCGTTCGAGCTGCGCCCGTCTTCGTTCACTGTAGTGCAATGTGCTCCGGTTCAGGCAGTCCCACCCCGTGCCTGCGAGGGGCGCTACAGCGAGCCGTTGGCGGCAGCCAGCAGTTCCTGGAAGGTGCTGTCAAAGCAGCGCTTCAGGTCTGAGTAGGTCACCACCAAGACGCTCTTCTCATCCCGAGACACCAGGCTGATCTTCTCGGGCACTCCGGCGTCCAGCTGACGAGCACATGCACAGGGATCATGTACGACACCGCTCGCAGGAAATCAACAGAAATATCGGGAGGCAAAAAATGAATAATTATAAAGAAATAAAGAACATGAACAGATGCTTACTTTATTAAGACAAGACACAATGTGGCTCAGGTCCACCCAGGGCGTGCCTGCCTCAGTCACCTGGTGGAACAGGTGGTCTCTGAAGAGCTTCAGCAGGTAGCGATCTCCGGTCTCAGACCACGTGGGATCCTTCTGGAACCTGCAGCATTTTAAACAAAAGGTTTGTTTCCCACAGCAAAAAAAAAAAAAAAAAGAAAATCCAACAGGGACTTAAATTTCATGGCACTGATTCATTTCCATCAAATCCAGCGACAAATGGCTGCCTAAAATTTACTGCATGAACATTACACGACCTCGCTAGTGTGAAATAAATGGAAGGAGTGCTGAGATTAGATTTGTTCATTTAGTTTCAATATAGATCCTACAAACATGTATCCATTCTAATGAAATGGGCAGATTATCACACTAACGAGAAGTGGTTTGATGTATCGGAGTCAATCCGTATGGTATGGTTTGGCATGCACGTGAACCGCAAAATAGTTGTTTAACTGTTGTGATGGAAAAACAAACTTTACTCCCACTGTATGGTGAGATGTTTACACCCATACCATTAAAAAAATAATAATTGCATGCAAACTAATTATATTTCTGCGCGCTTAAATGCTCTACCAGTTGTCATGCTGACAAAATCTCCCTGCCCCCAAAGCAGGGCTGAAACCTCACCTACGCTTATATAAAGTCAGGCCAAAATAACATCTTGTAACTTATATGCATCATGAAGCCTCATACTGAACTTTAATAACCAAGTATTTTAACCCTGGACATCTTTTATTTAAGACCATGGGCAAGAGTGCTTTGCTTTAAGTGTACTTTAAGGTCAGAAATGGAAAGCAGAATTACCCTAGCAAAAAAAAAAAAGAAGAAGAAAAAAGATCTGATCCGTTATCAAAAATCAGTACGTGATCAGTTTGCATTACAAATAAGAAAAGTGTATGGACACATGAACAACAGAAAAATACCGGGTCTACATACAACACCTTTTCCACATGTGTTACTGTTCTTATTTATTCATGTTGCTTATTTTTCGGCCACTTTGAAGGGCGCCGCATGGCTGTTTAGTCAGTCACACCCTGCTGTACACACTGCAGTCTTCACAATTCTACTATTTTGATGTGGTAGAAAAAAAATAATAAAAAAATGGATGGGAATCCATTTTTTATTACCATCATGCTTTAGGAATTTAAAACTGTGCATTCATTGGCACTAAGTGGAACGCTAAAAACTCTTTACTTGAGTCCTCCTTCTTTCTCTAGAACAGGATTTTGGCCTGATGATAGTTTTAGCCCTTGACCTGGTCATACCAGTACATGAAAAAGAGTGTTTGGGCAAAAAGAGTGTTTGGGTAAGATTGGAATTCTTGCTTTTTTGACCATTCTTCCGAAAAGAGACGCAGGACTTACTCTGGTCGCTCGTTGATGGTTCCCAGTTTGGCCAGAAGGCGGAATAAGCGTCCGTTCTGTACCTCCTGTGGAGGAAAAAAAGAAACGTCAGATTGAGCAGGGGTGCGAGTATCAGGTTGAGGTGTAGAGCTGTAAATTGTTTTTAGGTAGCATTATATTACACTTAGTAAAATATTAAGTGTGATTTAAAAACAAATGTATGTAGAGAGCAATAAGATATCAACAACTTAGTCACACTTTTTCTGCATTTGGTAGGGATACAACTGGAATTAGTTTTAATAGTTGGAGTCATCATTAATCACATTACTAATGAACCATGCTCCATTTCGCCCTCTAATGGAATGTTTAAAAAACAAAAAAAAACAAAAAACACATTTCAGTTCAATTATGATCCACAGTACGAGCGCAGGACTCGGGCAACGGCAGCACAGCAGGATTCTGTCACCAAACATCTGGATGAAACTCTTATGAGATTTAGCTTAAGCTGACTAACTGGTAAATGAAGACGGTGATCAGTCATCCGTAACTAGCCAACTGATTGTGGAGCAGAAATGCAAACGCTTGGATTGTTATTCATTATTTAAATGCTCAGATGATTTTTATTTATTTTTATATTCAACATTTCTGGATTGTTAAAGCACGGATGCTTCAGCTTGGCTGTGCGTTTTGGGTGTGTGGCTGTGAGGGAACGCGGAGGGAAACGGTTATAGTTTTCATATTTATTTTTAGTTTGCTTCATTTATTTATTTACAGGTTTTGAATGAATACAACTAGCTTAACTTGTTAAATTAAATTAAAACAATAAACTGACTTATAAACTTAATTAAGGATCAGTTACCACTCACAGCTGATCACTTTTTAAATGCTATAGCAATCTTTCCAGGTTTTGGGGTACATGGTTTTAATGCATAAAAAAAAAACAAAAAAAACACACTTTTAAATGATGACGATGTGAGTGCTAAAGGCGGCTCCGAGTTACACATCAGTTTCTCACTCTCAGTTGTGGCCAGTATAATATACAGCCTCAAAAGTGTATGATCACACCTCCCCTCCCTTCTAAGCTGGACTTTGACCACACACACATTCACACGCTTCCCCAATTCTCTTCTCCCCTCTCTTGCAGTTAATAAAACACATAAAATAAAAAACGCAGCTTGTCTTTTTACAGAGAACCCAAAAGCCCTGTGACAAACATTAGACTAAACAACTCTTTTAGACCGAGCGGAACAGGGAATAAGATCACTGTGGGATAAACCGTACTAAACAAACGCATATGCAGTTAAAAAAAAACACCAAACTACAAATGGGAAACTTTAGATCTAGCGCCTCTTCTGGCCTCATTTTCTTCATACCTTGGCCAGATCCTCTTCAATGACGTCATTCCTCATCTGTGAAGCGTCCAGTTGAGTGTAAAATCTGGCTCCAATCATGGGCATGATGTCATTGACGCTGCGCAGACGACTCTGCTCTGTAAGCAGGTACCTGGTTAAGAAAAACACACACACTTCACTCAGTGTTCGCACATGTGCACATACATACACTTATTTCATAGCCATTTTGATCTTTTATGAAATTGCATGTTTGTTCATGGTGAAAGAGTGCGTGTATATGAGTCTGTGTGTGTGTGGGTGTGTGGAGCTACGTGGTAAAGGGCTTTCGCACAGGATGAGGTTCTTGAGGTCGGATGAGTAGTTGATGGACACGAGCTCCATGGCTTTCTGCAGGTTCTCTCTCTGAATGCCAGCCAGAGAGTTACAGGCCAGCGCCAACACCACCTTCCCCAGAGAGATCAGATCCGCTTGCTGGCTCACACACACCGAGAGAGAGAGAGAGAGAGAGAGATGGAGAGGGTGTGGTTTTATTTAATGAATTTCTCATTAGTAATAAAAAAAAAAAAAACCCTGAAGGTTTCATTTAGCACTGGTGCATGCTGGGTTTGTAGCACTGGTGCATGCTGGATTTGTACCTGGTACTGGGGCATGAGCGCCAAGTGGTTGCTCTGACTGTTGTCAAATGTTAAGACATCAAACACTCCTACACAGTTCACCCGTAACCTAAGAAACAAGATAAAAAGGGGAAAAAATATAACGTAAGCCTACTTAGCTAATCTTAAAGGGTTATACAGGGTGTCCCAAAAAATGTGACATCATTTCATAGTCTATAATAACAGCCAATCCTCACTCAAATTATCTTACATTTTTATGAGATGTGTAAAAAAGTTTAAAGTTTTCCTTTAAAAAAAAACAAACATTTTCTTTCAGTGATGATGACGATGTGCTGTTGAAATGGCCACCACGTTCACCTGACTTGACACCTTCTGATTTTTTTCCCTATGGGTCAATGTAAAAGGACTGCTCTTTATCCCCACATTTCCTACAAGCCTAGAGGAACTCAAGCAGAGAATCAAAGCGCTGAATAATGTTACACAAGATACACTACAGCGTGTTTGGCAGAAGCTGGACTACCGACTTGACGTGTGTCGTGTCACAGGCGGTGCGCATATTCAACATTTGTGAAATCGGTTATGAAATCTATATCCGTTTGAATATGTTGTTGGAATTTTGATAAATCTTTAATTTTTTAACATGAAGCATATTTGATTTCATTTGCCTACGACATGTATTTACTCATTCATATTTCAAATAATGTCAAATGTTTTGGGACACCATCTACATATATAGTTTTTCCTTTTAACTAAATAAGTTTTCCATCATTAGCTTTTGTCTATCCAAATTTAAAAAAAAAAATTGGAGCAACACAAAAGCGTTCACTCAACTACCTGGAGAGCAAGTTTGAAATCTGATGTCATAGCTTAAATAACGTAACGGTGAGGTGTGAAAAACAAATGAAGGTCCCACTAAGTGCAAACCAGACAGGACGGCCGTGCTGGTAGTAGAAGCCATGGTGGTTAAGTGCGCACTCAATTTTGACTACAGTACCAACAGCGTCGCCAGCCAAGCTTCTCTCCTCCATACTTCACAGTGTGAAGAACCACACATGCAGGAGACATCTGTTTACCCTCTCTCTGTCTAAAAAGACAAGGTGGTTAGAACCAAAAAAGTTTGGAAACATCAGACCAAAGGATAGTTTTCCACTGATCTAATGTCCATTCCCTGTGTTTCTTGGCCCAAGCAAGTCTCTTCTGCTTGTTGTTCTTCCAAAGTAATGGTTTCTTTGCAGCAGAGGTAGCTCTTGGTCTTGCTTTCCTGGGATGGCTACCATGAGAACCAGTTATCATCATCACGTTTGATGGTTTTGGCGACTGCACGTGACTGACCATTTCTTACAGTAACGATGCACTGTCTCTACTCTTTACTTAACTGAGTGTTTCTTGCCATAATATATATTGGTACAGTAGTTGTAGTAGCACTAACAAGGTTATTAACTCTGTACCCACTCTTGCTCTGCATAAGACAAGTGATGGACATGAAGGCATAAAATGTCACAAATTAACTCTTGACAAGGCACACGTGTGAACTGAAAACCATTCCAGGTGACTACCTCGTGAAGCTGATAAGAGAATGCCATAAGTGAGCCAAACCGTCAGCAAAGCTAAATATAGTTATTTTGGACAATCTAAAGTTTTTTTTTTACTTTTTCTTTGTGTTCACTTTAGTGTCAGAAGATGATCACAAGTTTGAATCCTGGGACTGAAAATGCGAAATAAAAGTGTAACGGACTCCAACAAAAGCACATCACAAAGAAATCACAATTGTCTGTGAACTCATGCATGCAGTGAAGCTGTGACGCGCAGGCTGATGAGATGATCTGATAAAATTTTGGGAATTGTGGGTTTTTTTTCGATTCAGTAGCACTAATGATTATGCATTAGGGGTTTTTTTTTTTTTTTTGGACAGTACTGTCCGAGTGTTCTCAAACTCTTTAAAAAAAAAATAATAATAATAATAATAATGTGACCAAAACCCTGAATATGTGAATTAAAGACTTTAATTTTAGAACAAAAAGAGAGAGAGAAAAAAAAAAAAACAATTATAGAAAACTGAAAAATCCTCTCAACACTGGCAACGTTGTAATCAGCCAAAACATTTACCTTCATGTCTTTTTTTTAACAAGACATGGTCATTTTACTCACTTTCAAATGTATATCAAGTTAAATAACCTATATAAAAGTGTGGTTGCATTTTAAGCGCGTGTCTAATTGCAGTTACACCTGAACTACATAAAGGTGTTAATCATCCAGCGTGGTATTTCAGGAACAGAAAACAAACCCGAAATAAAACTTCTGCATTCACTTCATACCTAAACGAACATGCCTCAATCAAAGTGGTTTCTTCTGTTAATCGGGTGCATGAGGTTGTGGCAAGAGTGCGTGCATGCCAATGCAAGAGTGTGTGTGTGTGTGTCCAGCAGACCGAGACCACAGTTTAACAGGAGAAAACACCCAAACATCAGTGCTGAAGTCGCTGTGCAGCAACTAAAAACAGACACGTTAAAAAAAATAAATAAAAAAAATAAAAACCACACAACAGCTTTTCTAGTGACGCCTTTGAGACTGGAAACATCTGGAGTATTCTGCGGTTCTGAGATGTTTTCTACTTAATCACTGCAGATGCCGTGTTAAAATTAGGACTGAAACTATTGGACTTTTTTTTATCATCAAATACTAGCTATAATCTGAATATATATCTTAATTTAATATAAATAAACAGCTTGATGAATGGATTGTGTCATTAGTTGTTAAAAGACATTTTATTTGATAGACAGCTCGAGACTTATTTGGCTACGCAAAGCCAGAGTGAAACTGAAGAATCAAATACCAAACGTTTTTCTTTAAAATAGAACGAGCATTTTTATTGTTAAAATTATTTATTTCATTAATCAGACTGAAGAAAAAAAGAATTAATTTTAATACTAATTGAAGCCTTAAATGTAACCTGTGTAAAAGTGATGCAGATGGTCACTGGTTAAGTGCGTGCGTGCGTGCATGTGCGAGTGTGTACCGAGTTTTTCCAGTGATGAGGATCTTGCTCGGGTCCATAACCCTGCAGGCCAGGCCGGCGGTGTGGATGGTGCGCAGGGCCGAGCTTAGCTGCACGATGTAGGCCCAGATCAGAGACTCGGGCAGCAGACCGGCATGCTGCCGAGGAGGAGGAGGCTCATGTGGACCTAGAGGAACAAACACACTATTTAATAGATGAGCACTGCACCAGGGTGTACACTTTGGCTGCACACAGATGGAAAAAACAAAACAAAAAAAAACATAACTTATGAAAGGATATTACAGAATATACCAACTTGATCCTGTTCAAAAGATATTAAAAAGCTGAACGGGTATTGGAGCAGATCACATCATCTCAAATGGCACGGTAAAACTTGTTGCAAAAACAAACAAACAAAAAAGAGAAGATGCAGCATGGTATATAACTGTATGCCCGAGACATTCGTTCGAATGTGTTCATGTTGTTGCTTCTACAAATCACGAGGAAAAAAAAAAAGTGACTGCAGATGTTACAGTGTACAGGAGAGGAGTTCAGTCTGGGACGGCACTGTACACACACGGACGTCTAAGAAAATCCATTCCACATGTATACTACTGTAAGTGAGCAATAACATGCAACAGAATGTACCATTAGACAAACCAAAAAAAAAAATAATAATTCCACTCCAGTGGTGGATCTCAACGCTGATTTGTGTTACAGCGTGTTACAGCTGTAACCGTGCCATTACAAGAAATGCATGTTTTAAGAAATCAGCCTGGCTGTGGTGCAAGTCCAGGTTAACAGGTTGTATCACGTTCTGCAATACGCTATTTTTGATATCAAATCTCCTTTTCCAGTTCAGTTAAACAGCGTGCAGAAACTGAGGAGTTCTGCTTCCTCCATCCGTCTTTCTGTTGCAGGTACCGGACCCCACCTGGCACAGAACGGTTTCAACCACCATTTCCTCTTTCCCCTCTTTACTTAACACAGACACACACACACACACACACACACACACACACACACACACACCCATGCAGGCGTGCTCAGAAAACGTTTGTATTCAAAGTGTGTGCTCACAAACATAAGAATAAACACAGTTCTCAGAAAACAAAGACATCCGCAGTCTCTCGTTCATGCTCAGACCCTCAAGCTGCTTATAGGAGGAATTTAAAATCATACATGTCAGGTTCATTATCTGTACAACTAAAGGCAAAAAAAAACACAAAAAAATAAAACACTATCTAGGTGTCTTTGATAAACAAGTACCATGATTTTCACAAAGTTATTTAATGAGCAGCGTATGAGTTACTTGAGGTGGTCAACAGACATGTTTTTCATTTCTGGGTGTGGAACAAAAACTCACCCCACTTCCTCTTGGTAAAATAAGAGTCAGCTGTCGGGTCGTTGAAGTGCCTGCTGTACATGGTCTCAGCCCCGGCGTGGAAGTCGTACGAGAACACCAACGCTGGGGAGGCGAGAAAAAACAGAAGAAACTCAGCACCACTTTTCACTTTTTCCGTAGGAAGCTAGAACAGCGGAAACACTTTATCACCAAGTCTTCACTAGTGCTGGAGCTGGTAGTTGTTTAGTGTCAGCAAATTGACCCACACAGACAGCAGTTTAAAAAAAAAAAAAAAAAGTAACACTAGGTTTTCAAAAGTATACTTTAGCGTCAGAAGATCACAAGTTTGAATCCTGAGACTGTAAGTGAAAAGTGTAACAGACTGCACTCTCTGGACGAGAGAAAGCGCCACAGCTCACTAAGCAATCAGTATGCAGTGAAGCTGTGAATGACAAACTGTCGATACGGTCCGATTCAATTTCTGGCCATGGTGATCAACAACTCGATTTAATTGCTCTACTGATCTTAAAGTATTACTGGGGGGGAAAAAAAAAAACAGTTCAAGTATCTAACAGGCACTTGCATAATGCTGAGTACCTTGCATTGTTGATTGTTACAGTGGAACCTTGGATTACGAGCATAATTCATTCTGGAAGCTCATATTTCAAAACACTCGTAAACCAAATCGAATTTTCCCATAAGCTATAATGGAAACTCTAATTATTCGTTCCACAGCCCTAAAAAAATAAAAAGAATGAACACAAAATATAAAGTAAAAATAAAACAAATTAACCTGCACTTTACCTTTTCTTTTATTTTAAAAAGTAAAAAATCCTGATTAAAAAAAGTAAAAAAAAGATAAGTGTTTCCGTTTGTGCGCGCAGGCACATGTGTGAGAGGGTGTGTGTGAAGCTAAAGTAAGGAGCTCCCCCCCTTCTCGTCTTACACAGTTACCCTTCGTCCACTCTTCACACACACAAGCGCACACACAATGGAATCACTGCATTAAAGTAAAAATAAAACAAATTAACCTGCACTTTACCTTGCAGGCAAAGGCGAAAATAGGAGAAGACAAAGAGCAGGCTGATACAGAGAAAGAAAATAGATCTTTAACCTCTCTAATGAGACTTGCTTTTGCTTTACACGCGCGCTGTACACACACGCATACAGAAACAAAAAAAATATGTTTTACGTGCACACACGTGGTCACAGTGTTCTAGTGAACAGTACACGTGTGCACGAATGTTGATTATACCAGTAAGAGATGCAAACTAAGACCCAGCAGGGGAGACGATTACCCACAAGTCCGCAGCGCAAGAGAGAGAGAAAAAACGTTGGCTCAGTCGTGATCACGTGACGCTCGGCGTCAAAACAAGAAACGCATGCGTGATACATGATACTCGGTACTCGTAAACCAAGACTTGTTAATTTTCCAAGTCAAATAAAAAAATAAATAAAATCTTTGCTCGCCTTGCGAAACATTCGCAAACCGCGTTACTCAAAATCCGAAGTTTCACTGTATTTTAGTAGAGGCATACGGTCTTGATATTTGAGGTTGAGGCAATGACTATAGATTTTATACTGAGTTATATATATAAGTCAAAGTAATTTGATGTTAACTCGGGAATAATGAGTTGCAATATAAAAGTATCAAACTTAATTCTTAATTTCTTAAGTTCTTAATTAATAACAAAATGTGACAAAATACTGTAATAGTTTCTTGTAGTAAAATGTATTTAAATACGTTAAATAATGACACTGTCTTGAAGTTGAATTTAATGGAAATTTAAAATTGAGCTTAATACTTAGTTATTATCAAACTAATGACACAATATCTTAAAATAATGAGTTATGTCGAAAATTTTAAAAGATTTTAAGTTAAAATCACGGCATACTATCTTGAGATAATGAGTCATTAATTTTGAATAATGTTAAGTTCATATCTTAGTATGTTGAAGTAATGAAACATTAAGGCAAAGTAAGGAAATACAGTAAGTTCAGACTTTCAAGAAATAAGTTATTAGGTCTCAATAAATGAGATATAAAGTCAAAAAATAACATAATACAGTAAATAATATGGAAATTATGAAGTAAATCAAAATATCTTGAGCTGGGGTGATCGTAAGTGGAAATAACGGCATATGATTAAATCAACGGTGTATGATTAAATAATAGGGTGAAACAGCCCTTGAACATGTTTGCACAACTGGCAGTTAAAAAAAAAAGCAGTACCGGGAAGAAAAAAGGCAATAACTAAAGCCTAAATTGAGCTGTTTGTAATGTTATACATAAATTTTTTTAATCCACATGGATTTTTTTTTCTCTCCCTTTTCTTTATGTGCTTTTTTGATTTTTCTGTCATTTTCTAAGGCCCTGACAGATTCTTTTGAGCTTTCTCCATCTCAGGTCCTTCTCTTTGTTATGACAAGTTGACAATTCAGATCACAGGCTGCTGCAAAGCCTGGCGCTCTACAATCGTATCGTGGAGAGATTGCACCTCTCATCACTGATACAGTTATTGGACCGCCGCCCTGACAAATAAGTAGCCTGTCTTGTCTGTGCAATCAGTCCAGACCTGGCTATGACTTAAGATATATGTGTATAATAGCATTTTTTCAGTTGCGAAACAAAGACATGTTCACATCTTTTATGTACAGTATATATTTTTACATTTGTTTTGGCACCCCCTCTGCATCACCCCTCTATGCGCTGCATGATTTGATTAAAGAATGACACTGTGATTGCAATTTACACTTTTTTTTAGATTTAACTATTAACTAACATCTTGAATTCTAACTAATTTATTTACACTAACAGCAAATAATTGGGCAAATGATCCTGTAAAGCGGAGGGTAAAGGCTAACACAGGGCAGTGCAACACACACTGAGGAAAAAGCTATCAGCCCTCTTTAACATACATAATCTTGTAGAGACCCAAGATTGACGGTCGGGTCTGACAGTGTGTCTCCTCCGTCATTGAGAATGTGGACATTTTTGTTCCCTTGGGCTCCCGGCCATTGTCCAGATACATACTCATGCTCTCCACATGAAATTTTAAGAGTTTGATTGTCATATCAGATTCTTTGTCTGCATACTTAAATAACCTGTCCAATAAAATACAAACAATTGAAATAAAAGCAAAAAATATCATCAGTGTTTGAAAAGATTGGGCATGCTTTAGCCCAGATTGGAGGAGGGTGGCAATATGGCAGTAAAATATTTACACAAAAATCAGCATAAATTAACATTCTTTCACCCTGAAGTTTTTTTTATTTTTTATTACAACAATAGAGTTAAAGATACACTATATTGCCAAAAGTATTTGTTTGCCTACCTTCACATACATATGAACTTGAGTAACATCCAAGTCTTAATCCTGATGGTTCAATATGATGTTGGCCCCGCCCCCTTTGCAGCTATAACAGCCTCAGCTCTTCTGTGAAGGCTTTCCACAAGGTTTAGGAGTGTCTTTATGGGAATTTTTGACCATTTTTCCAAAAGCGTATTTGTGGGGTCAGACACTGATGTTGGACGGTATCCGCTTTAATCTAAGGTCAGGACTCTGCAGGTCTTCCACACCAAACTCACTCATCCATGTCTTTATGGAGCTTGCTTTGTGCACTGGTGCGCAGTCATGTTGGCACAGGAAGAGGCCGTCCCCAAAGGGTGGGCCAACATCATATTAAACTCTATGGATTAAGAATGGCATGTTACATGGGGATGTGAAGGCAGGTGAGTGAATACTTTTGGCAATATAGTGTATGTGTTTATGGTTAACTTCCCCATGTCTGGGCTCTGTGCACAGTGGGCTGTGGTGCATTGGGTGTTCTGCTGCCTTTTTATCACGGCCAGCTGTGGGATTTGGTCTCCCATGCTGTAGGTATGGGTGAGCTTTGGGTGCTCATGATCCTGTTGATCAGTGTTGTTCGTTTCATCTGGAAATGGTGTTAGTATACACCAAAGTATATAACAGACGTGACAATCAGCTTTTTAATTTCAACTTGGTACTCTATTCACTACCCTTGACATGTTTGTAATATTACAGTGATGTTTATGCATTTTTATTACAGAAAGTTCTCCAATCACATACTGTTATGTAGGGAAGTGTTTGTGTGCATGTGTGTGTAAAATGGAGACCAAATATCTCTAAGCTGATTAAAATGTTTAGGTGTTTCTGTTTGCACAATGCTAAGTGTTCTTCTCACTAAAGTCAACTTGTTGGTTTAAAGAAGTTTAAAGTTCTTGTGTTAATGAAGTGACACTTATCCCTGTTTGCACTGCCTACATATAGCGCTCACACACACTGTGTTTATGTACTGTATATGCTCATAGATGAACTCCTCTGGCATTGACTCAGATTTCTTTGAGAACAAATGTCTGTTCAGTTTTAACTCCAGCACAAAATAATTTGCATACTGCGGTGAAGCTGTAGAAGTGAACACACTTGGGCACATTTGTTCCCCCCTCCCTCATACTGTATGTAAACACACACTATTACACGTTTGACCTCTGTATATATTTATTTCCACTTGCTTAAATCACACAAGGTCACAAATGAGTTTTTGTTTTGTTTTGCTATTAACATAATTCTGCTTATAAACACCAGGAGTATCTTTGCTTAGCAGAAGGTTTGTCCTAAAATGAATCCCATGTCTCAGTGGACTTATTTGAGCCGCCATTCTTTTTGACCTTAGAGATTTCATTCAAGTCCAGAACCATCCCTAAATTAAGGGCTAATTTTTTTTTTTTTTTGGTCTAAAAAGCGTAACGCCTCAGGATGCAGGCAGAGAGAGGGCGAGCTGAAGTCTGTGCATGGAAGTTAATTAGCACCCTGATCGCACTGCTGCTGTTTTGTGAATGAAGATCCTAATAATATAAATAACTCACAAAAATACTTTTTTTTTTTTTTTTTTTCCGATATGAGGCCAAACTTTCTTAAGAGAAATGAGTTGTTTAAAGCACACCCACACATGTGACACCAGATCCAGAGACATGGACCCAGACACAAGCTCCTTCATAAGAGAGAAACTTTCTTTCAAACAGAATCCCGATCCGCTTCAATAACACACGCGCACTGAAGCCAGGGTCGAGGAAAAGGATGAAGGAAAAAAGTGGAGGAGTCCGTTTCACTGATTTCTAAGGTTTCTTTTGCAGCGTAAGATGAAATTTTTACGCACACCGGCCCAGATCTTCTCAGGCAGGATTTAACGATACTCGAGTTAATGATGTATGATGATTTAATGAGGTTAGCATTCATCATTCCCACGCAGCAAGTGTCGGATGCTGATCTCCAGCTGCGTAACCACACGGCTTTAAAGCTGATGCACTTAAAAGCCATCATCATCATCTTTATGGTTTTTACCATCATTATAAACATATTCATACTAATATTTTATATTTCTCTCTGAGTAATCTTGCTATGAATCTTTTCCCTATAGTCTTTTTGCTCAATTATATGGCCAAAAGTTTGTGCACCCATACAGTACCCTCATATCCTTGTTAAAAATTCTGCTCCAGAACTTTTCCCTCTTTTGTTGCCTTCTGGGAAATTTTTCCATTAGACTTTGGAGCGTGCCTATGGGGATTTGTGTTTATTCAGCCGCAGGAGTATTATTAAGCTCAGGCATGATGTTGAGATGTCGAGAAGGCTCCAGTTCCTCCAGGTCATCCCGTAGGTGTTCAGTGGGGTTGAGTTCAGTCAGGACAATTCCTCCACTCCAACCTTTACACACCATCCAGTCTTTACGCAGTCCAGAAATACAATCTGCGATTTTCTTGAAAACGATGATTTACTGTAAGGCTTACCGTGATGGCATGGAAGCCACGAATCCACGCTCGATGCCACACGCTTAGTAACATGCTTAGTTGCAATTCTAAACAAACTTAGGACTTAGTTTTTAGCTCACCATCTGTAGGGTTGTAGATGAACAGCAACATTTTACCCCCTCTAATGCGAACGTATATAAATAAAAAAAAAAAAAAGCGTGGTGATACATGATGCAAAGATTTGTGGTTTTTTTTTTTTTTTTTTTGGAAAATCGGCTCTGAAAAATGCAGGAATTCTAATATTTATAAAGAAATGCCTGCCCACGCTGCTTACTAACGAGTGGCTATGATTGGCTCGCCAAATACAAAGTGACCGATGTGTGTGTGTGTGTGTTTATTTAAAAACGTTCGGTGCAGAATTTAAATTTATTATTCATTGACGCAGCCTTGTTCCATGTGCTGCACGTTATAACGAGTGATTACAGCAGAGCATTCGCATTTTACATATTTGAGAAAGAAACTTGCTGCTGGTTCAGGCTATTCTATTGGTTTGAGTTTTTTTTTTACAGTTACTCTACATGGAATAGTACAAGAATGGGATATGTAGCATATGTTGCCTTCCAATAAATAAAAGATTATATTATAATTATACATTTTATAATGCTTTTTTTAGATCTTAATTATATCTGTGCACTGCTGCTTGTAATATATTTTTCTTGGTATAAATAGTAAATAAATAAACAATACTAAACCATAAATAGAACACTTTAAATGAACGATTTCAATAACCCTCACACACTTGTGATCAGTGATCGGTGATCAGTATTAGCCGATTCAGATATCTTTGATTAGGGATCAACTCAGTCCCTTGGATGTGAAAGGAATCTCAGAGATCCAACTGTTCAGGTTAATAGTGAGCATGTAAGGGGTCTGGCTACTTAGGAAAGCTAAGCTAGCATTGGATTTTAGTTTGGTTGCCCAGATTAGCACCACATGCAAAACGACCTATAATAATCCATTTTTATTCAGTTTACGATATAGGAGCAGTGGTGGCTCAAACAGTTAATGCTCTCGCCAAGCTGCCGCTGCTGAGCCCTTAATCGAGGCCCTTAACCCTGTCTGCTCCTGGGGCGCTGTATCCTGGCTGACCCGGCGCTCTGACCCCAGCTTGCTAACTGGGATGTGTGGCGGGCGGGGGGGGGATTTCACTGTGCTCTAAGGTATATGTGACATTTTTTTCTTTAACAGCATTTCATCATTAACATGTCAGATCATTTAGTGACTGCTCTAGTCCTCTCTTGTTCTGTATGATAGCTGACCCTGCACTCAGACTTCATCTTACTGTTTATTATAATAGAAATGATAACATTTCTAGCAATAAGAGCATCAAGGCTGCTCTGTGGAAAAGGTAACTTTTAGCCCTTAAACGCACCCCTTTAGCCACTTTTAAAATTTTTGTGATCATCCTGATCAGTCTCTCTTGGTCATCACCTTTTAAGGTTAGCGTTGGCTAAAAGTACTATGACACTTCAAAGGCTTCCGTGTGTATGTTTTTATCTCTGCTCGATGAAGTTAGCATATCAGTGCTGATGTGTTTTGACACGTCATTACAACTCATGAGGATTAGAGTTACTTCATGTCTGATGAATACCAAGTGGGTCCATGAAGTGAAACACGCCACAAAGATTTCACTGACAGAAATGTGCAGCACTCGATGCATGAAGCCGATCCATCCAAACCGTTAGCGGAGAGAAACCCTAACAAAGAAGAAGTAGCTTTCATTCAGTCATTCAGTCTCTCTGCTCCCGTTCTGTAGAACTCCCTCCCACCAGACATCCGTAACTTAGATTCTCTCTCTCTCTTTAAAACCAGACTCAAAACCTACCTATTCACTAAAGCTTATTCTTCTTGAATTCACTGATTTTCGTACATTCTTGTTTTTTCTGTGTTGTTTGGTTGTTTGTATTTCTTATTTGTTTGTTGACTGTTTGTACAGTGTCCTTGAGTGTTATGAAAGGCGCTTATAAATAAAATGTGGTATTATTATTATTATTATTATTATTATTATTATTATTACTTATTTATTCATACACATTCAACCACACTGCATTGTATTTTCTGGCCCCGTGTACAACGGCACATGACTGGAATGTAATATAGATTAAAGAAATAATAAAATTGTAGCACAAATGAAAGTGTCTGTTAGTAGAGTAAAACTCCATCGGAGAGGTCAAAAGGTCAAATTCATACATTTGTGCTCATGTTGCACTCATCCTGAGATGATCCTGAGATGATCCTGAGCTAATTATTAAATGATCCTCTGCTTGTCTTGAGCTGACCCTGAACTGATCCTTTGTTGGTCCTGAGACAAATATTAAATTATCCTGCGCTGATCCTGAGCTGATTCTGTGCTGGTCCTGTGCTGGTCCTGAGTGGATCCTGATCTGTTCCAGAACAGCCATGCCAGGAGTGCTGAGCAACTGATCTCCGCCCGCGCTAATTAGTTTTGCTTCATCATTAAGAAGAAGCACTCGTTAGCGACAGCGAGTGAGCCAAAAGCCCGCGGACGTCTCTGTCTCCGCCGAGTCGCGTCGAGTCGAGCCCCCCTCGGGGACAGTAATGAAGATGTTTAGGTAATTATAGTGCCGTCTGGGCGGAGTAATGTGGCGTTTCCACAAGCTTAGGCATCAACCTTCTGCAGTTTATTTCAGCGCAGACGAGGAGTCTTTAATTAAACTAACCTGATTAGATTTTTTTTATTTCAAACATGTTATTCTTTTATGTTGAGAATCTATCTATCTATCTATCTATCTATCTATCGTACCTTTTGGTTCTGGAAGTTGAACCTAAACACAACTGAGATGCTGCTCTGAGAGTTTTGCACTTCCAATTTAGATCAGGAGCATCAGATAAAAATCTCATTTCAGAGAGTGTGTGTGTGTGTGTGTGTGTGTGTGTGTGTGTGTGTGTGTGTGCGTGCGCGTGCGCGTGTGTTTAAACAGAGCCTGAAGGCCACAAGGATGTT
>JAOVVB010000027.1:4856694-4878211 GCA_028570985.1 Heterobranchus longifilis | reverse complement strand
AAAAAAATAAAAAAAAAAAAAAAAAAAAAAAAAAAAAAAAAGGCTAATCATAAACCGAGAGATTGAGAGAGAAAACTTTGGGTCGTACCATTCCGGCCATGGGAGCAGGCGTGTTATCGGTGTAAAAGTAGGTGGTTCCGCCTACAGTCTCCTTTTGGATGATGTGGGCGGCGCCTCCTGGGTCGGACGCCGTGGTGGGCACCATGTAATTGGGTGGGTTGGGGTTAGGGGTGTGGCTACGGCGCCGGGGGGCGGGTGACGTATGGGGAGTGATTTTGGGCGAGTGCAGAGGAGACGACCCAGCAGACAAAGACATACCTGTGGAAGAGGAGCGTTAAGGATGGCTCTCTATAAATAACGTAAACGAGAAATGAACGTAAACAGACAGAGAATAAATATTCACCAGGTGCGAGTCCCGCTGCGGCTGAGCCGCTCAGCCCGGGATGGGGGAAGAGAGGCGAGGGAAACGTCGGTACGGCTGCCTGAGACATGGTAGACATGCGTGGTGCTCCTTTAGGGATGAACTCTGTGGCAGCAGGATTAGGAGCCTGTGTTAGAGGGGGAAGAAAAGAAGAAAAAAAAGTTATCACAAGATCGCACAGAAAGTAGCCTGGGTTTACACTGTACCCTTTAAAGTTACATTTAAACATTTGTTGTGTCCATGACGCAGGTTCCTGTTCTCACTTAGGTTACAGCAGCTATAAACAAACAGTCATCCATTTATCATCTCTTTTTTTTTTCTCTTCATCACTTGACCTAAATACGACCCCGTACTGAAGACTGTGAAAAATATCCTGACACTGGAGACTCTTTTCATAAATGTTAACTGAATGTTTCATTAATAGAGAAGTAGTGAAGTCTTAAAGTTTAACACAAATGTAATGTTGTTCACAATAAATCCATAAAAATTGTTGTTGTTTTTTTTTTAAGCTTAAAAGTATTTCATGAGTCAGAATTTTATTCTAAATAAAATGCATATACACATTTAGGAAATAACTTCCCCAAACAGTGCTTTCCACATCTGATCCATAAAGTATGATGTGTCCTCCCTTTTAACGCCTACCTTAGATGCCGTTCGAATGCGTATTCTTGTTAGATTTCGTTGCCTATTTGAAGACTTTAAACTCAAGTTACACAACTATAAACATCAGTAATGCAAAAAAAAGAAAACCTACCTTTCTCCTCTGTGTTATGCTTAAAGCACCAAAATCACTAAACAGGGAGGAAGTGGGAGAACTGACAGGATCTGTGCAAAGAAAGCACACAGTAAGGGAGGTTTCAAAGCCAATGAACAGTCATACAGTGCAACAGCAAACAGCAGATTGTGGCTCACCATGAGCACTGTGGCTGAAATTCTTGGCACCGTCATTAAGGAGACTTGGGGAGCTGCTGCTGCTGGTCATCCTCTAAAACACACAAACACACACAGACACAATTAATAAGCATCGGTCTGATGTCCGAGTGTTCGTACGGATAAGCACTGGAATTTTACATTCATTATAGGAAACTTTTAATTAACTGTAAATTCACTGCATATTATAATAATTGCTTAAGAATTTAAATGACAATGTTGTACAGGATGTTTTAACCTCGCTACACATTTCTCAGTACCAAGTGTCTACTACAGTATGATTAATGTCAGGAGGATAAACACTGTGTGTCATGCTGTTATAAGAAATGAATCTGCAGAGTTGTGTGATGAATCTGAAACGATGAGGATTTTTTTTTAATTTATATCCTGAGGTGTTCCATACTATATATTATTTATTATATTCCGTACAATACTTGTGTAAGAATCTTGTATTCAAAGCTGCTGACTTGCGCCTTAACACCATAAACGATAAATTTATGTTGATAAATTTTATTTTTTATTAATGCTTTAAAAAGAATTCAGCAGAAAAATGACTGAATTGCAGTTTCTTTTAAATGCCTGATAAAGGTTTGTGCATGTGTGCATTTCCCTTTTTGCAAACAGCTGAACATGATGATGATGGTGAAAACACTGAAAAAGCACCAAACAAGCTGTAACAATGCCTTACTGGTAAAATGGGGCGTTTGTTTCGGTAACACTTCCCGCTGATTTTTTATTATTTTTTTTCAAGACTATTCTTAGTCCAGTTCTGAAATGATGCCCATGGTAACTATAATCTGCTTATAAAGCAGATAAAAAGCTTAGACATGGATTATTTTACCAAAACAACAAGGGGTAAGGAGATCTTTATATATATTTAAAAAACAAAAAAAAAAACAAAAAAAAAACATTTTTAAATTCAGCACACCCATAATCTTTTAAAATCTAACTATTAAATAGTTTATAACGATGCTGAATAAGGGCTTTACATGCAGGCATTATGACTCAACAGGTTACAGTAAAACTAAAAGCAGCTGTGTTTCAGGCATGGAAAAATCCTGTGGATGTCACCGACACGCAATTCTGGCATAATAGTTAAAAAATTAACAGAAACAAAGCAGTGTTTTTTTTTTAAACACTTTATACACTTTGTGTGGTCACGCCTACCTTCCTTTTTTTTTATATTTATTTTTTAAGAAAGAGATGAAAAACTTTACACCTAGTGTTATAAAAACCACTTGGGTTGCATTTTTATAGAACACGTTTTATAAAACACGTTGGAACACACACCAGAAGATGGAAAAATAAATTTTGAAAAAGATGATCATAGTACAAGTTGGTAGAACATAGACTGCAATGCCAACCAATCTGCTCACACAGGTCTGACCAGGCATAATGTAGGACTTCATGAAGTTTATAGTTACAATTATAATTGGATCAAACTTGTTTCTCCAGAATCTGAAGGCCAAGTCAACACCTTGAACTCTGTCACATTATTATTTTCCTGCTGAAAGCTTCCAGTGTCATCAGGGAATACCGATGCCATGACGGGGTGTGCTTTATCAGCAATAGTGTTCAGGTAGGTGGTACGTGTCCATATAAATGGCAGGAGCCAAGGTTTCCCCGCAGAACTTTGCCCAAAATATCACACTGCCTCCTCCGGTTTGACTTCCTCCCATAGTGCCATCTCTAAACATACATTGCAGGTAACTGGTGACGCGCGCGTGCACCCACACCTCACGATCTACATGACTTAAAAAGATTGCTTGATTCACCAGAGCAGACCATCTTCCACTGCTCCATGGTCCAGTTCTAATGCTCACATGCCTATTGTAAGAGTGTTCGATGCTGTAGAGGAGTCAACATGGGCACTGTGTTCGGTCTGCAGCTACTGAGCCCCATAGACATGAAGCTGCAATGCACTGTGTTCTAACTCCTTTCGATCAGACACAGGATTGACTTTTACAGTAATTTGTGCTGCGGTAGTTCTTCTGTGGGATCAGACCAGACAACCTAGTCTTCACTCTGTACACACATCAGTGACCCTTGGGTGCCCATGGTCATGATGTTGGATCACTGGTTGTCCTTTGTTAGACCCACCCCTTTTTTTAAATACTAACCACTCCACACTTAGAAGACCAGTGTGGAGATTCTCGGACACAAGTTTGGACATTTTTACTGTTTCCAACAGATTGATTTGGGAACTGCTCAAACACTGCCTTTACTACAGATCTTAGATATGGAAAAAAATAATAAATGGATAAAATGTCAAACGATGTTGCCACAGCTTACCAAGTTGACACATAACATTTAAGTGAGTACCTCATGGCCATATGTACGATCAGGCCATATACACACCTGCATCATTGAGTATTTGGACTCTGCTGGGCTTCCAAAACCATTGACTCCAATAAAGCTGCTGCTGAAATAGGAGTTGGTCAGATTCGCATCGCTGAGCGCCACACTGTCCATCCCGGTCACTGAAACGAGACACACAAAAGCATTTAAAAAGAGAAAAACGCTAAACTGATTGTGATGTTTTCTGTAAGAGACTGCCTGCTCAGGTCATTTTTAAAAAATATCAGATTTATCCGTGGTCACATTTTGCACAGGATGCAAAAACATTTTTTACATCAGGAGTCTGAAAAGGCGGAATATTTTGTTTCTATAAAACAATAAAAATGAAAGTTCTGTGTCATGCAAAGTATCTGGGAAAAGTTTTGTCTTATTGTTTAATTCGAGTGAAATAATATATTATTATACAACACTGCTCTAAACAGAACTCTGATGTCATAGTCACATCTTTAAAATCTTGTGTGTGTGTGTGTGTGTAAACATGTGCATATATAAGAATCTATAAAAACGGAATGCTGTTTTCTTGTGGCAATGTTTGTACAGATCATCACCGATCGGCAGCGTCATCACCAACTTTTATGGCTTACTATGAGTGAATCACAGACATTCCTGAAAGAAAAATAAATAAGTAAATAAATAAAGGCCGAGTTCAAAGGTACTGAAACCCACTGATCAGACTGCAAAGTGTCTACAGCGAGGGTGCACATGACAATCAAATCTTATTAAAAGGCAAATTGTGCTTCATGGTCAATAGAAAACCTAAAGCATCCAGAAGAATGACACTGTAAAATACAGTTATGTACATTTTTTGTGTACAGTAGGCAGTAAGAACACAATACACTATGGCTAATATGTACAAAATGCAGAAATTATGCTTTCATAGTATTAAAAAAGGCATAATCAACTTTTGTAAAAAATTCTAAAAACAGAATGATGATTAACAATGCAGAAAAGTCTTTCTCTCCTTCTTTCATAAAACAACAAATTTTAATGTAAGGATGCTCTCAAGTTCAACATGACACTAACTTTAAAGTTAATAAAATGAGAGTAAAATTCATGCTGGATGATGGTTTAGTCCTGGATATCAGAATTTATTTTTTTTATTTGTAAGGGAAATATATATAGAACTCTATATAGAACAGTCTTACATTTCTACAGTATAAACAGAACGAGTGATGCTGTTATTAGAAATGAGAGAAGCAACAGCTCGAAGGTAAACCTGCCAAACGATTGTTCAGCCAATCAGCGCCCTGTTTGCCTATGACGTCACGGGTTTGGTCAACTGACGCGCTAAGCTTTTGCAGTCATTCTTAAATACAAAACATCTCCAGGTACTCGAAATAACGACATAATTACACTGATTTCTGGATGTTTTTTAATAAAGAAGCGACACGATCTGACACCCTGCAGGAATTATTTGTTAATAAAAGGCTCTTTGGTGGTTATAGTGTTAAACACACACACAAAGCTTCTGCAGCTGATGTTGTAAGAGTCCTGACACTTTGTTCGATTGCGCGGTAAAATAGTAGCCAAGTGTAACTGGATTGTAACCCAAACTTTAAAAACAATGTACAGAAATATTTGAGCTGGTGTACCGTTTATCATATTTGCATTATAATGCGACGGTGCAGTTTGATTGAAAACAATGACAGGTCGTGCAGTTTGAGTTCGCGCGCGCGCGTGTGTGTGTGTGTGTGTGTGTATGTGAGTGTACATAATATACAGTTATAAGTGTTTTTTTTTTTTTTTTTAACAATTGTACACATGACTGCGGTGCGTGTTCAATGCACACCGCAGTGATTTGGTTCACTCCTGTGAGGATTTTGTGACCAGGCCTCTTTGAATCCCCGGCCTCGATTTGTACAGCAGCCCCGGTGAGCGGTGTCAGGTCTCGACACTACAGAAGGGCGCGCTGTTAGGCCTCACTCAGTATGTGTGCTTAATACTCAAACTTACTGCTCAATAACTGGCCGTCCAGAGCCGCTCCTGCAGGCCCGAGAGTATCAGTCTTTTTGGGGACACCCGCGGGGGCTCCGCTCGGGCACGGCGGATAGCCTGCTACAGCCGCCGCTGCCACCGCGCTCACTGCCCCGCCGGGGAGAGTTAAAGTCACCGGGCTGCCGCCGCTTCCTCCTCCGTGCACAGCGCTCGCGGCGGACGGGTCCTCGTGCAGGAACTGGCAGTCGTCGCCATAAAAGCAAGTCTTGTCTTTCGCGTAATAGCGGCAGAACTTCACCTTGACGCCCGGTATTCCGACACCGCCGAGCGGAGCAGCCGAGACCGGGAGTCCGCTATTCATGGCACCGCTGATGATGCCGCCGCCGCCGCCGGAAGAAGCTCAAACATAAGGAGACCCAAAACACTTTAATCCCTGCCAAACGCGTGAAAAACAAACAAGAACAATCAACCATATGATCCAGAGCGAACCGTCAGACCGCCATGGCGCTTCAGAAATGATCAGTATTCGCGTTTAAATTGTTTAAAAAGGGGGAAAAAGTAAAAAGAAATGAAGCGACTCGGCGCTGTGCTTCGGCTCGGAGAGCGCTGTTGTTGTTTTCGAGCTCCGCTCAGCTAAAGCAGCAGCCAGCGCCGCAGTGCATTGTGGGCAGCGCTGCAATTAGTGCCAGGGCTCGGTAGGGCTTCAATTAAAGAGCAAACAAATAAACAAACAGGCGTATTTTCCATAAGCACTGGCATAAAAACGTGCAAGCCCCATTACGAAATGCTCAACAGATATATATACAATATATAGAGAGTATTTATAGAATGATGTCTGTCCACATGAATGCATGCACAAGTTAATTAATGCAACATTGGCTTAACCTGTTTACTGAACATGATCTGCCGAAAGAAAGAAAGAGAAAAAAAAAATATTTCTAAATAATTTTAATGTAGGAAAAATAATTTCACATTTAATTTGTACTGAGAAAATCTTGAAAAAAGACCATGTTGTTGAATTGTATTCATTTTGTACTAACAAAGTTGTAAGAAAAATAAAATCTAATCACATTCTTGAGGTTTCAGCTCATATTTTGACAGCTATAATATATACACTATACATATACTATGTAGAGTATATAAAACAGAAGTTCTGTGTGGCCTGCAGCCAGTGACCTGTGTAGAGTGCAGCCCTCACTGTGTAACAGTAGACAGCATCATCATCAACTTTCATATCATACTGAGAGTTCATAATATATCTGGCAAAACCTTGCAACATGAGGAGCAAGTTGACCGCACACTCCATTCGTAGGTAATGGTAACACTTGGGCATCACGATCAGCCCGTAGACGGAGCCAAGTTTAAAAAATCATGCATTACATTTCAACAATAAAAGGGTTAGAAAAGTCTTACCATATCTCTTATAGAGTTTTGAGCATCATACATTCATGCAGCAGTAACTATTTCATCGTGGTCAGGGCTGCAGTGGATCCGAAGGGTATTCTGGGAATTCTAGGCATAAATTTCAG
Source organism: Heterobranchus longifilis (assembly GCA_028570985.1). Lineage (NCBI taxonomy): Eukaryota > Metazoa > Chordata > Actinopteri > Siluriformes > Clariidae > Heterobranchus > Heterobranchus longifilis. Next base: position 4,871,038 of record JAOVVB010000027.1, on the reverse strand, counting down.
TCCATCACATGGCTCCATACACACACACAAACACACAGAGGCACATACATAGATATTTCGACAATCCTTCACATCTAGGGGGACACAACCAACCTGGCATGTTCTATGAAGGTGAGAAGAAACTGGAGAACCCAGATGAAGCCCATGCAGACACTGTTAAGCAAACAGAGACAAAAAAGGGTTTAATACACTTTACCGCATCTGTTTTGGTGTCCATGCCCCATCACAGTTGTGGTTCTACTGGCACAATGTCAAATTCATCCCTGTAAAAATGAGGTTCTCTAAAAAAAAAGTAGAAAGTAATCCGTTCCTATAACTGCTCTTAGACACCCATTATGAGTGAATATGGAGTAAAACATTTGACATAAATAATAGGTAAAAAAAAATTGTTGGAAGTAAGATAAAATATTTTAAACCGACTTAAACTGAGTAATAGAATAATCTGATATTTTAGACATACAAGCCAAACTGGCAAATGTAGAGGAAGGCATATAAAGCATGAATGAAAAGCCAAGTTTTGAAGATTTGTTATAAAAAATGGTTATGAATGATTCAAGGAAACCAGAGAGACGAAGAGAAAAAGACAGACAAAGACAAAAAGGAGACTGAGAGATTGAGAAGAAGGTGTCAGAGAGGGGCAGAAACAGTGGCAGAAAGAGTATGTGTGTGTCTGTGTGAGAGAGAAAGAGAGAGAGAGGGGGCAGTGAGAGAGGAGGCGACTGATGACTGAATTAGAGAGAGAGAGAGAGAGAGAGAGTCGCAAAGAATGAGAAAAGGAAAGTGAGAGAGATAGTGAGTAAGAGAGAGAGAGATAGCCTGTCATGTTAAACGTCATATTTCACTGAAAGACTTTGGGTGTCCCTGTTCTCTACAGCCTCACTTGTGGTTGAGTTGCTGCCTGTTAACACTGTTATGCGCTCAAACAATGAAGTTTAGACAAGATACACTTTTGAGGGGTAAGCAACCTAAAAATAAAACTTTTTTTCTAAGCATAATTATGAGGCTTTTATCAGTGATATATTTAATCTTCATGATGTTTAATGATCATTTCCTGCTTTTTAATAGTGTTCATAGTAGAAATTATAGAGGATTATTGAATACTTATTAAAGAATATTAATTATTGCATACTTAACTGTTTTTCATAGGATCTTAAACTTTTGTTTTATTACAGTGTTTCTTCTACTGGTGTTCAGTTCCCTTGTATGCAGTGGCACTCTGCATCAGATAGACGTGCGAGATGGAGATGTACAACGGCTGCCTTGTGCCTTAGAGAAATCAGTAAAACGTTTCCCTTGTCATATTTATAGATATAGTAATATTTGTGCTATAAGTTATATTTGAGATAACTTATGTTAAATTAATTACACATCTGGACACTTGTAGTTATAGTTATGTGCAATAAAGAAAACAACCTGAGGGATAAAACCAAGACAAAACAGAGAAGAAGCAGTAATTGTGAACTAAAGGTGGAAAGTTAGCCCTATTTTGAAAGATCATGTTTTACAAATTTTGTAAATGAGAGTATTTGTGGGTCAAGAATAAAAGCAGAACTGACATTTTATCCGTGAATGCAGAAGTGTGGAACTTACCACAGCTGTCTTAAAATTACATTACCTTCTTCAGTTCTCCATGGCATTTATAGACAAGATTGAATGTTAGATTATTCTGAACTTAAGTCCTATTGTACGCATGTATTTAGATTGCATGTTTATTGTCTCATTGCAGACCTTGAAATGTCACATTTCTGAAGCAAATATTGAAAGTTCTCAAAAGACTCAGCTGGAGGTCGTACCTGGACAGATGGTTGAAGTTCACCTAAGATCAAACAATTCAAAAGATTCCATGCGATGTTTCTGGGAACACAGGTGTGTGCAAGATGGATTGGCCTAATAAAAAATCTAATTCATGTCTGGAATCTACACCATAGTTTTTTCGAGAGGTGTTTAAGTCAAACTGGGACTTTTAAAAACTCCTTTTATCTCTCCATATAACCCCCTGCTACACTAATATACTAGTGCTTGGACACCATCAAGGTAAAAAATTTTCACAGTACGTCGGAATCATGATCGGACTGCCTGCTTCATGTCTGAAACGCTGGCCTCCCAGGAACTCCTTTAATGGCCCGAACGTTTGGAAATGTCTTGGAGTGAGGTCAGGACTGTACTTGAGATGTGGCAATAACTCCCAGCCGAGATCCTGTAACGTGCAAGTGGTGTTGGTGAATGACTGTGTGTACAGTTCACAGACAGATGCATCAGTTATCTGTTAATTTTCAAGGATCAGGTGTTCCTCTCGCTGAATGTTCACGGGAACGACTGCAGCAGGCTCCGAGCCACCTCGGCTGGATCATAATTCATGGGCGTACGGCCTTCTTTAAAATGTATGCACTATTCAGATGTTTTACCGGAGCCAAGAGCCTCATCAACGTACTGTGCTTGAAGTCTTCTATAACTGCCAGTCGGTTTTTACAAGAAAGCCCATCACAAGGCCTGGTTTGACTTGAACACCCCTTGTCTTCTTCGTCTTTGTATTGTTGTCATCTTTTATACATCATGTTTCATGACCGTCGTGGCATCCTCTGTTATGTCCTGTCCACAGAGAGACATCCAATTTGTTCTTGTTCAAGTTTTTTGAAAAAGGCATGGGTGACATGTACACTGTGGTATGTGGTAACAGAAAATCTGTCAACGTCTCAGTCCACATTCATTCAACGGAAAGTAAGTCAAGTGATTATATTCATCATTACACTTTAAAAAGTGATTGTGGTTTTATGTAGCTTTTACTTATTAATATATTACCAATCATCCTGCAATAAGTTAAGTTAAATGTACATATTTCTATTTAAGGAATTTAACGTTATCCAGACATTATTTACTTGTGCACTTCTTATAAAATTTTGCCCTTAATTTAAATACATTGATTTTTTTAACATGATGTGCAAATCTTCTAAGGGCATCAAAACTGTAGCAGGAAGATGCAATAAACAAACAAACAAATAAATAAATACATGAAACATTTCATTTTTAATGACATAAAATCAGCGTACAGTACAAATAGAAATATGTAATTAAATAAACACATAAATGTTAAACTAATGAAGGGAAACATTTTTTAGGAATGAATTACACAGTGAAAATAAATAAACTGATCATTTTTTAATACGATGAAAGTAAAGGTTTTTAAATATCCAGCAATTAGTACACAAACAAGAAGCAAATATCCACTTTTAAATGTTTTAATATTTCTTAATAATTTACAACTATTTAATTGCAAAATAAGCAAGTATTTTTATCTGAAATATAAAGTTTTACTGTAAAGTGTTGCATTCTTTGTTGACACACACATAACAAAAATAACAGCTCTTAAAATTTTACACAGCACTGTACACATGTAGCATTTTCAGCAATGCCTGGCCGAGAGGAGAAAAAACATCCACTCCCCACTCAACGCATTAACATCAGTTGAGTTTTGTTTTGTGATTTTTTGTTTAGCCAGACCATCAGTGCCAGAGCTCACCACAGTCAGAGGCAATAAACATGAAAGTGCACGTTTTCGATGTGTTTCTGCGGGAAATCCCAAACCAACAATCACGTGGTATCAAAATGAAAAACTTCGCAGGTAGGTTTAAAGCCTAATCTTAACATTTACAGAATGATCCACTGACATCTTTGAAATGTCTTCCTTTTTCATTAAAAGTCACCTTCGACATAAGGGGTGTAAAAATGTTAGAAAGAACTAGTTCTAAAAGTCAATTTAGTGAGCAAAAAAATATTATTAACAATATTGACATCATGTATCATTTTCCTTACATTTTAAAGCAATGACACTGGAGACTCCTTCCATAGACACAAACGTCACAATTATATTAATTTTAAAATATGTTGAACATCCGTGCTGTTTAAGCTGTTACTCTGAAAGCATAACAAATTGGGAACATACGCACACAATAAACTTATATACAGTATAATGTGCTCTTTATGTGAACATTTACAAGTTATACTGAGTCATGTTATTTCTGTTGCATGTTAAAGCCAAGGTCAAGAGGACATAAGTAGGACAGAGAAAGAAGTGACCGAGAGCAAAATGAGCAGTTTAGAATATTCTAGATCAAATATAAAGTGCTGTGCCAAAAACTCACACGGAGAGGAATGCTCCTATATTTATCACTACGGTAAGATCATGATTCGGTAAAAGATATTTATTAGTGCTGGAAACTTTGCCATCGATTTTATCTATTGTAATAAAGCAATCAGAATACAAGTTTCTTTCTCTTATGTTTTAGACTTTGACACAGACAGGGAGGAAAGTGAGGCTTCTGAGATTTGGCTGCGTCGTGGTCAGTCGCTCTCGCTCCGATGTAAAGTCACGGGCAAACCTGCGATGACGTGGTACTTCAACAATGACACAAAGGTACTGAGGACACTGGACAATGTAAATGTGCTTACAGAAGACGTGTTTAGCTCGAGCCTCGCATACGTATTCACCCCGATTGAACTTCTCAATGAATTCATTTGACACTTCTAATGTAAACTCACTTAGGACATTTCCCTTTCCAGAGTGTAACATTACAAAATGTTCAGAAATGTAATGAGTTAAATATCCATGTACGCTAGCTGCTTTAGGGTTTTTTTATGTGTCTGATTCTGTTGTTTCACACAGCTCACAGGACTATCTGAACAGAGTTATGACGAACAATTGGAGTATTATTCCATTGCCTCAGTTAGCAAAAACAATAGCGGAGAGTATCACTGCAATAGAAGTCACGAGCAAAGAAAAGCAGTAAAGGTTCACGTCTTTGGTAAGAAAATAATATTTTCTATGAAATAAAAAAAAAAAAAAAAAACCTGAGAGAAGACTTTCTTGTGATGAAACAATACCAAACAATTTAAACGTCATTAGGGCCCGGCCATATGTCTTAACATGCTCAAAAAGTCATGAAAATTTTATTCATGTAATTTCATGTAATTTTCTGCCATTAGGACACCTGAGTGGCTGGGCCGCAGGTGTGGCACACATGGGGCCCTCACAGAAAATTTGGCTGCATACAGTAGCTCATACACATTTGCACGTATGCACACGGAACCCAGTGCTCATGTGGATTTCCTTGAGCTGAACCACTTTCGCATTGCATATCATAGGCTCTACTCAACAGAAGTCAGTTTTTTGGGTCGTTTGCAAAACACACACAATGGATTTTGATATACTGCTCCTAGGGGATTTTTACGATCGCCAACAAACAGGGCCGAAGTGATTTCAATACATTGAGGATGCAAAATTGTGGAGGGATTTCTGATATCTCAAACGGGTCAGCCGTGACGATGCCTTAAAGCGGAAAGTGGTTAATAACTTTCTGTTTGACATTATATTAAGTGACATCACATTGACTGAGATCATATTTAGTGGGTCCGCTCATCGCTGCTTGCAACTATATTGTTAAATGTAATCTCTTCTCAGTCCTCATGTTGTCCGAAGAGTGTACAAGCTTTTGTACTTGACTCGTTGTTGTTGATCTGCAGTGAGATTAAATGTGTTGTGGTAAAAAAATTAAAAATTCTAAACATTGATTTATTGGATGCTCATTTTTTTTTCTTCTTAGAAAATGACTTTCTTAAGAAACTAAATCTGAGCAAACACATCACAATCCAGGACAAAGACAGGAAGGGTTTCTGCTTCCATGCTGAGGTTCCGTCTCATCTAAAAGCAAAGTGTCAGTGGGTTATGCCAAATGGCTCCATAGTGCCATGCGAGGAAACTCAGCACCTCTCTGCTGTAAGGTATGCCATAAATGCGGCCCTTTAAAGGTCCCATACTTCTTTAACAAGTTAACACAGGGCTCAGAACTCAGAGCTCCCCTGACGTGTGTTAATGCTTGTGCTGAAATACCCCTCAGATAATGTATTTTTTTATACCTCAAACACTCTCTGTTTCACCTCTTCTCCAAACACATGCACACAGGAGACCCATTTGAAAAAAAAGTGAATTTTGCATATTAGGTCCCTGTTAATTGTAGGTGTGTTTAATGTGGTGTTTATCATAACACAGTTCTCTACTTTTCGTGTAGCACTTTTACATTATGTGATCCAGAACCAGGCCAATATCAGATCCTACTGAGGAGTGGCAGAGAGTTCGCCACTGGAAATATGTCTCTTTGTGTGACAGGTGAGTCCTTTATAGTGTTTAAGCAGGAGGATTGAAAAGTATTAGTTCAGCGATATATTACTTCTTAGGATTTTTTAATTGTAACATTTTTGAGCACCTGGAGGAAGATTTTACAGACGTATACACAAAATACCAGATTTTTACAAATGAAACCGATCCCTATGTGCTCATTAGAATCAGTTGGTTTAATTAGTGGATGGAACAAATATGTGGCAGGACTTTTATTTTCTGAAGCCCGGATGGCCTGCTCTTTATATTTAATTATAAACAAAATGTGTGTAGAACAGTGCAGATGAGATGTGAATATGTGCATTCTGTGTCAAAGTATAACCTTTATTATAACCTGTCTGCCTTTGCTTTGGCAATGATGTGATTTATAAAAATTTATGTCAATAAGGCACAGATGATTTTAACTGAATTGAATTGAATTTTAAAACACTCCATGTCATGCTGTTATAGGAAACTAATCAATAACTGAGATGAGTGACAAAGCAGAAATTATGTTCAAAAGCATATCACAAAGTGTATTATTCCTCTCATACCACAGCAGTTTATCAAATTTAATCAAATTCATCCAAGAGCAGCACACTGCACTACATATCCATATTTAAATGTGTGTAATAATCGATTACACACATTTAAATAAGCGTTTACAAAGCCCTGACACTGAAGACTATTTTTTTTTTTTATAAATGCTTAATAAACATCTCCTTACAAAAACTTCATCATATCAAATATTAGATGTTAAAAGTTACATTAAGTTGGGTGTCCAACGTTGTCCCCCAACTGTTTGATGCATGAAAGAGTTAAAAGTATTTAATTTTATTATACAATATGGCATTATTATAAGTAATATATTTATTTTACAAAAGTTTAATGTGACATTAATATGTATTGACAGAAGAATTATTTCCTTTTACAGATATTCCCAAATTTCAGATCCTCCATGACCTGACCCATGTCACCTGTATGACCAAAAGTAATCTTCCTGTACACATTTCCTGGATGACCTGTCCATCAAACGCTAAGTAAGTCCCATGTGTTTTACAGGAAACCCAGTCGTCTTCAAACAAGCTTCAAACTCCAGTATTACTGTTTACTAAATACTTTATCACTCTCTTTATTTTTTTTCTTTAAGCTATAATGATACTTCAGCATGGAAGGAGACATACACTGACTCTCCGAAGGGCACAGACTCAGGGCAGTTCTGCCAGAAGACCATCGTTGTCTCTCGGCCTCTCAGCGATGTGAATGATCACTTTGTGAAATGCTGCTGGAGGAATAATAATACGGATTCATACTGCAGTGAGCGAATCCTCGTGAAAATATGTACGATTCTTTGCTGCACATCCAAACTCATCTTACTGTATGTTCGACTTCAGTGCTGGCAGATTCATTATTCAGTTTATTCTGTGTTTCAGCTTCAGCGAACTATTTTTTCCTGGTTGGGGCGTGCATCCTGGCGTGGATCCTCACCACCGTGCTGGTCCTGTTTCTTTTCATCCGCAAAAAAGTAAAGCTCCTCTAGCTCACTCTTGCGTACATGAATTTGTGATGAAGAACACTCATAATTCCCTATTATATACAGTGTACTGTAAACATCACCCTTTATGCCGCTCTCCTGTCTTTATCGTCTCAACAGAAGCCTGGTTATGAGACACAAATCCAGATGATTCAGATGGTAGGACCCTTGGACAATGATTACATCTACATTGACTTCAAGGATTTTAAATATAACCAGAAATTAGAGTTCCCTCGCGAGAATCTGGAACTGGGTACGAGATTTTTGAACGAAATTTTGAAATTTTAACCTATTTTCTACTAAACTGTGATTGTTTGGGACAAAATGAACAGAAAACATTTACTCCAAGTTGTTAATCTTGATCCGTAAAAGAAATAAAACACCTTCGGGGCGTGCTGTTATAGGAAAATAATCAATAACTTTTTGCAGAGTTAGTCATACCACTCCGAAGCTCATTATTTTCCTACAACAGAAAATCCTCATGTGTTTTATCCCTTTTATAGCGCTCTTGCATGTGATGTGACACCAAACCAGCCATTTTGTCTGGCAAATCTTGCAGATTTCAAAGCTGGCCAGGGATTGTGTATGGGGAATTCCACAACATAGGAGGTCAGAATGCTGGAAGACAGTTTCATTAGTTAGTCAAAGATGAGGTCCTGTTGGTGATCAGTGGTGCTTGTATGGTGGTCATTTATCTTAGGGAGCATCACCAGTAAATTTGACATAATAAATAGCCAATACATGTGATGTACTTGTGTTAAGTTTGCTAATTTATAGTAGACACAGGCATACTATACACTATATGGACAAAAGTATTTGGCCAAACCAATTTTTGGCCAATTATTTAATTTAGGTCCTCCAACAGTTTGTGGAAGGCCCTTTTCTATTACCAAGGACTATAAAGACATGGCTTGATGAGTTCGGTGTGGAAAAACTTGACTGGCCCGCACAGAGAGCCCTGTGACCTCAACCTCATTGAGCACCTTTGGAATGAACTGGAATGGAGATTGAGAGCGAGGCCTTCTCGTCCAACATCGGTGCCTGACCACAAAAATGTTCTACAGAATGAACAGGCATGGATTACCACAGAAACAGACAGCTGTTATAGCTGAAAACGGGGGACAAACTCCATATTAAAGTATTTGTATTTGGGTACAATGTCATTGCAGGTTTGGCCAAATACTTTTGTGCATATACAGTAGTGTTATATTTTCTTTAAGGGTATTAAGTTTCTAGCATTTGCTGTATTTTTAATGTTAAACTGCTGTTTAAAAAAAAGGCAAAAATTAGGTCACTTTTTTCCCACTCAAATTTTTTAACCTCGCCGGTTTTTAACTTGCACACTAAACGGCTAAATATGCCAATGTAAGTGCTTGTGCAGCAACCTCAATCACTCCCCACCCAGCACAGATAGCAGAGAGACAGGTGGATGCCGAGGCAGGGAGACAAATAGGTCAGAATCTGACACGGTTAATAATAGAACATAAACTACACTGATATTTTACCTATGGTTAGATTTAATTAAATTATAGTTTAACATTAAATCTTACCTGATGAGTCATTTAATGACTGAAATTCCTCAGCATACAACATGATCTAAACACTCGTCATGTGGTCAGTAAAATCCGTGAGTATGTATAATATATAGCGAGCGATTCATCATTATTTGGCTTGTTGATGAGATTGTGGATCATGTAACTGCAAGAGCTCTATACCAGAGAAATTTGCCAACACTTAAAAAGGCAGAAAGTCACAGCTTCATAAAGCACAGAAACCCTCTGTTATAGAAAACCTTACCATAATAAACATTACATACAATATCAGTGTCCACAAGTAATTCTGGTATAACCATAATCTTTTCCCCCCTTTTTTAAAAAAAAAGTATGAATGCTACAGATTTAAACACTTTGAATTGATTCATTAAATTCACCTATTTTACAGGTTATGAATTAAATTCTGCAATTTTACAAAAAAAAAAAAATGTTTTCTGTTCATTTCTCAGTGCATCAATTTTTTTGTCTAGAGTCGTCTCACTTATATCAAAAAGATTAAGCTGTATAATGTAGAAGTATTCCTTAAAGAATGATACAATATGATTTTGTGCTAATAAAGTATCTGTGCAGTAAGGCTAAATGATTTGCTTTACTTCAGGAAAAGAGCTGGGCTCTGGAGCTTTTGGCATGGTCGTGCAAGCTACAGCATATGGCATCAGCAAGCCTGGAGTGTCCATGCAAGTTGCAGTGAAAATGCTAAAAGGTAGGTCATGTGACTCATTTCATCAGGCTTGCATTGTTTTGATGCTCCAAGTTTATTTGCTGTAGAAATGTATTTCCCCATAATAAAATCCAATCTAGGATTTCAATAGAAAATATGTAACATTAGTAGGAAAGAAATGCAAACGTGAGGAGGTGTTTGAGGGGCATCAGGTCAAATTAGGACTATTGTTATTGCAGAACAACATGAAAGAGTTATGAGAGTTAAAAACTCCCCTTATTTCTCTATATACACTAATGCACTTATCCCAGCGTTTCACTAGTGCTTGGACACCATCAAGGTAGGAAGTTTTCTCAGTACTCCAGAGCCTCTTGTACTCCTGTAATGTGCAAGTGGTGTTGGTGAACGACTGTGTGTACAGTTCCCACAGATATATGCGTCTCTTCTGCAAGTTGGTAACAAGTTATTCATTGATTTAGGAAGGATCAGGCAGGATTTAAATGCTTTGCTGTGGCTAGGAGGCTAGAGTACTTAAGGTCTTCTATAAATGTCAATCAGTTTTATGCCTTAATTCACCAGAAATTTCACCACAAATCCTGGTTTGATTTGAACACCCCATGTACATGATATAATAAAGATAACAAACCTAGTACATATTTAGAGGTCTAGCTAAGATCTAGAAGATTTCCACAAAAAGGTCACTTGAGGAGATCTTTAAGTGTTCTCTGGATAGTTACTAAAAAGAAATATCTCTGATCTGATACCCAAAATCTAGTAGCGAGGATAATCTATGTAGTATCAGTCCAATAGCAGCCAAACACTCTATAACCTGTACAAATAGAAAATATTGAAATAAGGTTTGGAAAGGTTTTGGAAATGTAAATACAAAAATACTACAATTTTTGTTAGAATCGATTTTAATTATGTTATGATTATACTTCATGTATTATTGAGATGATTGCATGTATTAAAATAATTTTAAAGCTTAGCAGGCAGGGATCAATATATCAGTAAGAGTAGTACTGTATACCAATTCAAGTGTTCTGCTTTTCCAAAAGTATGTTTTGTCAAGTTCTACTTATATTGGGAAAAGAAACAAACTAAAGAATCATTTCATGAATGGTGCGTGTTATTATTTATTCACTAAGAAGCATAACAATAAGGTTTTATTTTCCATGTTATCAAATCAATATTACACTCGAATGTGTTAGACTCAAGCCTTTTAATAATTCTATTTGTCTGAATTAATAAAGAAAATGGATGACCTCGTTCTTTTGTTTTCAATTCAAAAAGTTATATAAAGATGGTGTGTTTTGTGTAGAGAAGCACCAAGCGGTGGAGAAAGAAGCCTTGATGTCTGAACTGAAGATGTTAATGTATATTGGAAATCACACCAACATTGTGAACCTGCTGGGAGCCTGCACTGGAACAGGTACTGTATGTGAAGCCATGCAATAAATAAGTTCCCATCACCGTATAAATGCTGTATAACCTAATAGTTACATCAATGTCATTGGATTGACAGGTCCCATTTACCTGATCTTTCAATACTGTCATTATGGAGACCTGCTGAATTACCTGAAGAACAACAGAGAGCACTTTTACAAGTCCTTAACGGACGCTTTCAACAAGGACAGATTCAGAAGCCTGTACAACAGCTACCAGCGGAAGAGAAACTCCAGGTTGAAAACCGAACCATTTCTGGTGACCTTTTGAATAAAGAAGTGTAGAAGACACTGAGACATGCTTGTCTGAGGAAATGTAACTGAATAGGGACAGATTTACTGTACATGGTGAGTTCTTGTGGTGTAGAACGCGGTCTAATTTTTCCATGTCTCTGCAGTGACGTTGTTCAGTCTGCTGATAACCCGTACATGCCCATGTCCCCGGTGAACAAGGAACAGGAGTCGCTGCTCGGCTCTACAGATGTTAATGAAGGTGATGACGCATACAGTAGCTCTGCAATCTTATCATTGGATCTGTAAATTATAAATTCATGAACAAACATTTAGAATTATAACTGTGTCAGGTAAAAATCTCACACCATCCATTTTTTTGTGCATTTTAAATGGATTACATTGCATTTATTACATTGGATTACATTTAACTTATCACTTAAAAAAACATGTATGTAATGACCACAGGCGAAAAAAGTTACTGAGTTACTAAAATCTGATTTCTCCAGTCTCACGTAGAGTAGAACGAACTCTGTTCAAGCTTCATTTAAAATAACATGAATTTACATCTACAGCCATTGCACATGAGTACTCGTGTAATTTTGAAAACTCCAACCTTTTACCCCAGCGCTGATTAATTTTAATTTCTGATTGGTTTTCCTGATTTGTAACTCTTGATATAATCAAGCTTTCCAACGAGGAGATGTTTAATTAAAATTTTTAAGGAAGAAGTCTCCAGTGTCAGTATTTTGCTAGTGAGTTTATAGCTGCTATTTCACAAACTCCTTGACATGAAATGTACAGTACTATCTATCTATCTATCTATCTATCTATCTATCTATCTATCTATCTATATATCTATCTATATATATATATATATATATATTGTATATATAAATTTAAGTCAAAGTTAGGGATTCTTTTATAAACTACATAATGAGCTATTACTGTAGATATTATTTCCGATTCCCGTTATAAATTATGATTGTTTTATTTAAAGATTTTTTTGAAAGTGGAGATGAGGAAGACCACCAGACTCTCACCTATGAAGATCTCCTGAGCTTCTCCTACCAAGTGGCCAAGGGAATGGAGTTCCTTTCCTCTAAAAACGTAAGCTGCAGTCAAAATGATCCAGCTGAACACAATAACAGGATCATTTGCTTTTATTTCTGCTTTGGGAACGATATAAATGATCGAACTGAACTCTCAATACACTTTGCATTTGTCGCATCATTAAGACAGATCTCGAACACATTGCCGCTTTATTCTGTATTTAATTTCAATCGCTTTCTCCATTTTGAGTTAAGCTTCTCAACTGATTTTTTCTAGCTCAGCAGAACTCATCCGTAAGTCAGGATTTAAAAAACTAATTACTGGAACATAGGTTTTGTTCCTGTTTTCAGATCTCACACCAGCACCCATCACCCATCACACAGTTAATATTAGCACGCAGGACCTAATCTGCATTTAGTTCCCTGAAATGCTGATAGTGATTTAGCATCATGCTTTACAGTAAATCACTTATGTTGGAAAAAGCAGTTTTATACAGAATTGTACAAGAAAGTCTCCATTTTAAAGGGATCAAAGGGACTTTAGTGATCTGGAAATGATGTAATGAGATTGTTTAATCAACATACACCACCTGTTCTAATATTAGCCTCGTTACTTAAGTGTGTATAACTGTTTATTTTTAGGTTGCTGTTTTTTTTTTTTTTTTTAAGTTTTTAAAGATGTAGTGTGTTTTTACTCCTAAACTTTACGAGGTCAAAAGTGACCGTAATTAAATATGTTTTTTTCCAAGTTTTGATTTCACCCATACAATTAAACTAAAGCCTACACTATACGGTAATAAATTTGTACACACCTGATCATGACACCCATATTTGCTTGTTGAACACCCCCTCCAGATTGAACCCCCCCTTTGCTGTTATAGAAGCTCCACTCATCTGACTAGAAGTTAAAGCATGGCTGTGGGGATCAGTGTTTATTCGCCTACAAGAGCATTAATGAGCCCAGGCACTGATCTTGGGGTGTCGACGAGGCATTAGTTCCAGTTCAACCCAAAGGTGTTCTGTGAGGTTGAGTTCAGTCAGTCGGCACTCTGTTCAGGACACTCAAGTTCTTCCAGTCAGACCTTTATACACCATGTCTTCATGAAGCTCTTGTTTGTGCACAGGGGTGTTATCATGCTGGAACAAGTTCAATGAAGCTACTGCACACAAAGACATTCTATAGAGCTGTGTGCCTCCACCTTTGTGGGAAATGTTGCTGGTCAGATCTTCACAATGCTATGGTTGGCTTGTGTATAAGAACGCCACAATAAATATAACATCATTGTGGTTTGATAGTCATTGGTTGTGATTTTGACCTCATGGTTATGCTTCTGAGCTGAGAATTAAACTGCTCCTCTTTCTCAGTGCATTCATCGAGACCTGGCAGCCAGAAATATCTTAGTGACCCGAAGCAGACTGGTGAAGATCGGTGACTTTGGTCTGGCACGAGATATCGAAAATGACTCTAACTATGTGGTGAGAGGAAATGTAAGTAGTTCCACAGGACAATGTTTTTTTGTTTTAGTACTTCTCCAGTGGGTACGGAAAGTATTCAGACCCCCTTAAATGTTTCACTCTTTGTTATAATGCAGCCATTTTATAAAATAATTTAAGTTCATTTTTTTTCTCATTAATGTACACATAGCACCCCATATTGACAGAAAAACACAGAATTGTTGACATTTTTGCAGATTTATTAAAAAAGAAAAACTGAAATATC
>JAOVVB010000027.1:4828690-4842339 GCA_028570985.1 Heterobranchus longifilis | reverse complement strand
TTCCAAACTCCAAACTCCCCCCCCCCCCCCCCCCCCCACTACAGTTGGGGTGGAGCTCTCGCTCTCTCTCTCTCTCTACATCCCCTCCCCCACTGCATCACTGCTTTTTGTCTGTTTTGCTTCTAAAAAAAAAAATATATTAAATCTGATTAGATTTTTCCCCTACTGTGACCTCACATAAGAAGACTCCTGCCCCTGGCTTATTGTTCAGCTCCGCTATACTCTGGGGGCGTGGCTTCGGAGTAGCTCACATGCATAGACACCGAAACGCCGCATTTAGAGGATGAGTGAAATAAAGGGAGTTTGAAGTATTAAATAAATGCAGTATCTGAGCAGTTATTTCAGCTGGAGCATACACACACACAAACACACAATTTGGTGGAGCTCCGAGACCGATGTTTTATTATGGGACCTTTAAATTAAATAAAAAATTATTAATAAAAATCTGATTATAATTGTTACAAAAAACGATACTGAAGACTCCTTAAAAACTAAAACTAAAAACTGGTTCATCAATCATAGATTATGTAAAATGTCCACCATACTGGTTAATATCACTGTTATTATACAGTATTATGAACTTGTAGATGATGTGTTTGACTGACAGTTCAGAGTTTTTTTTATTATAGCTCTAGCTCAGGTTTCATGCATGTCTGCTTATAAGGCAGGGTCACATGAGCACAGCATGTGACTGACTCATGAAAAGAGGAAGGCGTGTGTAAAACAGTTGCTTGAGTAATCTCGGCATGTCCTTGAGGATGTGCCGCTTCAGCACGAGGGCCTGGGAGGAGAAACGCTACTGCATGACTGTGTGGCTTTTATCTGCTGTTCTGCTACGAGCTTGAAGTTTCTTTTTGATCATCTTCTACAATCTCCAGAACGTTAGTCAGAACATTCAACGCTCTTTCTGCATCTCTGAAATCAATCAATGATTAACATTTTCTAATATATTTCAATCCAATCTTCCTGAAAAAAGGCGTCTTTCCTCTGGATTAAGAAAGAGGTGTGATTACGGCCTGATTTTTTTATTTACGTAGATTTACTTATTAACAGAGCAAAAGATTATACGTGTGTGAAGGAAATTCCAGCATCACAAAACCTGAACTTGCAGGAAATGCAATGTGAAATTCAAGCACCAGTGTGTGAGCGTGTGTGTGTGTGAGCAGTCTTCAATATGCAAAAACAACTCTCATACAATAAATAAACACACTGTATCCAAACTATTAAATAATCCTCTGTTTAGTTTTTGAATCCTTCATTTTTACTCCCACTGATCCTTTGCTTTTAACTCAGATTATTTCTTTATTATTTCTTTCCATCTGAGGTGGATTACGTTTCTAAAATCACAGACTGCATTTGACGCATTGCTAAAAAAAGGAAAAGAAAAAGAGTTCCTCATAGTGAAGGAACAGTTTTACAGTAATTTCCTTCCAAAGGGGAAGATAAAGATGAGTATGTACTGATTAATCCTAACAGAAAGATGATTGTCATTTGTGTAATCACTCAGTGTTTGTGGATGTGAATAATTAATCCCGGACTTTAGAGGTTTCTGGTTTTATTCATTAATTCATCCGTTTACATATTCAAAGGCGAGGTGTGTGTGACGCAACTTCAATTAACTAAATAATAAATAAAAAATTAACACATTTCTATACAGATCAGTGGAGCAGACTGAAATGTACATTTTGTTTTATTAAATCCCAGCTAGTCTAATCCACGGTCTGATCCTGAGAACATCGCAGGGCTGAAAATTAAACCTGGTCTTCTCAACAAATACAAACAAGGGAGAAAAACAGGACTCGAGAGAAATAAAAAGCCTTAATCGTGCGCTCTCTCTCTACTTTTTCTTTCTTTCTTTTTTTTTCATGAGAATAAAACCCAGGATCACGGCAGACAGTTTAAACCGGAGCATTAGGTTTTCAGGATTAACTAAGACAGGAATAAACTCTACAGTGGGTTCAGGGTTCCTCTTTGGAAAGTCCTGGGAAAAGCCTCAGTGTCACAATAGGTTTGAACAGAGACAATGAATAATAAATGTAAATATTTTTCAGTCTCATTTTACACACACACACACACACACACACACACACACACACTGCCTGTAAGGAGCAGGGCCAGACCTAACAGCTAAACTCTAAAACTGCAGAAACAGGAGGCGAAATGGTTATGGGTCACGTGACTTCTGCATTACACAGCGCACTGGATTAGAGCGTTTATTACAGCGCGTGCATCGCACTGGCTCTGACTAGAATCACAACAGCAGCTCTCTCTCTCTCTCTCTCTCTCTCTGCGCGCGGAATCATTACACTGTGACACTGCACAATAAACTATAATAATGGAATTTAATCACTGAGGGGAAAAATGAAATGATTAAGGGGAGAAGGCGGATCAGGTCACGTGACGTTTAGCTTCAGCTGATCTGGAGTCAGACACGATCTGACGATAAAGACCCCGAAATGTCACGTGACCATCGCCCTGGCTGCAGGATCAGCGTGAAATGCAGACAATACAACACGTTTACATACAATTTTATTTTATTTTATTATCACTTCTGTATTAGAATGTAAGCATTTGAATGCTAGCTTTTTTTTTTTTTAATCTCCAGCAGGCGAGTCATTCTGGTTTGCCTGAATGGGCTGCCCCTGTTTTTGTTTTGATTTTTTTCATCTCAGCATATAATAAAATGATTTTAAAATAGATTATACAATTGATAAACAGAAATGTATAAATGAAATTGCGTCTTAACGCACGCGCAGCCCGGTGCAGTCCCCAAGGTTACAGCCGGGACAAACCGAGCATCACAACACACAGACAGAGCCTACAACGCACTAACACCACCCTGGAGTGTTAAACCGTGTTGGTAATATTAACTGTAATTATTCAGGATGGAAATAAACCGAATGAGTCCGACCGAATCGAAGGAAAAAGCAATGCAATGAATTTAGCTTAGCCACCTGCGCTAGCTACCTGGGATCTAATCAAACAGGCCTAAATAAACATCCTGGCTTTTAAATCAACTTAAAGCAGCCTACGCACGGATATAATTTTAATATTACATACCTGGAATGGTGTAACGGATCGGACAGAGCTCCTGATTCACACTGCGGGGGAAAACGATGAGAAATAAGGCGACTAGAAAGACAGATCAGCTGACTTCATTCACTCGACGGTGCCTGAGAAACAGGAACGGATGTACACAGCGCCCTCTAGTATGAGTGAGAGGAAATACTGATATAAAAAGCGCCCTCTAGTGTGAGCCAGAGGAAATACTGTACTGGTATACACAGCGCCCTCTTGTGTGAGCGAAAGGAAATACTGATATACAAAGCGACCTCTTTTGTGAGCGAGAAAAAAATACAGATGTACAAAGCGCCCTCTAGTGTGAGCCAGGGGAAATACTGAACTGATATACACAGCGCCCTCATGAGTGAGCGAAATGAAATACTGATGTACGAAGCGCCCTCTTGTGTGAGCCAGAAGAAATATTGATAGACACAGCGCCATCTAGTGTGAACGAGGAAAAAAAACTGATATACACAGCGCCAACTAGTGTGAGCGAGGACAGAAAATACTGATGTACACAGCGCCCTCTTGTGTGTGCGAGAGGAAATACTGATGTGCACAGCGCCCTCTTCTGTGAGCGAGAGGAAATGTGGATGTACACAGCGCCGTCTAGTGGGAGCCAGAGAAAATACTGATATTCACAGCGCCCTCTAGTGAGAGCGAGAGGAAATTGATGTTATATACAAGCTTAAAACTGAAAAACGTAAAAATATAATAATGTCAAAATATATAAATAAGCACATAGAAGCGTTTTTGTAAAATGTATTTTTATTCAATATGGCAGGCCAAAATATGTCATATCTCTTTTGACATAGCTGTTCGTACAATAGCAAATCAATTTACATGGTTCCAACACTAAACATTTAGTGTTTTAATGTTTCTTAGTTAACTTATTTTCGACCCCCAAATGAGTTACCTGATTTTTATTTTTTTTTAAACGGAGAATGTTTATATTCTATAAAAGTACTCTTGGGACAGAAAGAGACTAAGGACTCTTAGTTTGCCAGTTAAAAGCAATTCGCGTCACTTCCTGTGCCCATACCCCGTCTTTGCTAGTTGCCGCTGAATCTCAGAGCTGCGTTATTTCTCCTAATCGTTTTCATTTAACCCCGCCTCTTAAGATGTGATTGGTAATAATACACACATAAATGATTATTACGTTTTAAGCCAATAGTAGTTCAAGAAGCAAGAGGCATCCAGCCAATTGTGTCGTAGAAGGCGGGGTTTACCGGAATATGGGTGTTGAAAAAAACAGACTGATGAGCGACTTGACAGCAGCAGCGTTTGCTAGTCTGCTAGCAGCATACATGTGGAGGGAACAGCAGCGAGAGTTGCTCGCAGCCCAAAGTTAGCACAAATTTATCATCTTTTGTATTCGGATATCATTACGACGACATCGGTGATTTTTAAAACCACATATAAGTTGAGATAAAGATGAAAGGGTGAGTAGGGTGTGTGGATTTAACCGCCTTTAAGCCGTCACTGAAAAACTTTCCCCCTTCGTCTCTTTTTTTCGGCAGGGGAGGGCGGGGGAGTTGCTAGCGATGCTGATGCTAACACTGATGCTAACGCTAACTATATGAGAACGAATTTTGCTAATACAAGCCTTCAAACTACAGCTGAGTTTAAACTCAAATATGGTGTCAGACTTAACACTGATTTATTAAAGGCTTATAAACAAACAGCTTACACTTTCGTAGGACTCGGAGCTCGTACATTGTTAAATTAGCTTAGCTTAGGGTCGAAAGTAAATGTGAAAAATGTTGAGTCAGACTGTGGAACGCTTAGCAGCTAGCATGGTTAGCGCGGCACATTTCCGCAGGACAGGTGATTAGCACTGATTTAGACCTCACACAGGGTTTAGTGGAATTATTGTGATTAATGAGTAGCGCCTGCGAAACAATTAGCACATAGTCTACGTAACAATGTAGCTAGTCATGAAGCTATCGTTACACACTCGGTCAGTGAGACTGAGCGCGTGCGGCTTAAACCAGTAACCGGGCGGTTAACACGTTATATTAGCATATATGTTAATGAGGAGTTCACAGAGCTGAAATCAGTCATAACCGTGTTTGCTAATATTTCATTAGGTTAAATTTGTAAGCCGTAAACACAATTTTACTTTAAATGTACACCTGAAAAGGGCATTCTCGGGGTCATATTGAATAAAAGCGCTCCTCTCTTCTGATTGGCTGTGACTCCCAGAACTCATTTGTTATTCAGTGTTCATTCAAATATATGAAAATTTACACTTGTCCCAATGGGATAACTAACCAGAGTTTTTTTTCTTTACACTGTTCAGATGCAGGAATGTTTACCAGCCATGCTGTATACAGGAGATTACTAGTATTACAGTATTAAATCGCAAATTAACAGACAGTCGTGACATGTTCTGAACCTCGAACAATGAATGTGCGTTTATACTGTATTTATTATTTGCTTCCTCCTGTGTTGGATATTAGATTAGTGTGGTAGCATGAGTCAATGCGATGGTTTTGCAGATGAAGCAGACTTTATAATATATTTTTGCATGCATGGATTGTAAAAATATTCTTGGGACAGGAGTTAGGATTTAGGTCAGTGAGACATTTGCAGCAAAACATGAAGAATTTTTAACATCAGGATTTTTGTGTTTTAGAAAATCTTCATCATGTATTTAATCTGATGTGAAGTATCAAGTAATAATTTTAATTGAACGCCGGAATCACTGCCCGTTAACCCAGCTTTAAGAACACAGTGTAGTTCTCTGCTGTTTCTGCCTTGACACACAAAGCCCTCGATTTCAAATCGCGTAGGTGCTGTTGATTTTTATTTAATCAAAACAGTGTCATGTGATTGTTTAACACATATAAGTCTTTATATGTGATCTACAATTCTGCGCATGTTTCTTCCTTCTCGCCCTTGTGTCTCAAGGTTTGAGTGAGTGTATTTGTTGCTCTATCGTTACCCTATCTTTACCCCCAGCTGTAGCGGTGACCTAAAAGTGCAGCTGTGCCATTTTAGCATGCACTCGCCCTATAAATACTGCTGTCTGTCGTTCCTTAACTGGTGTCAAGTGAAAGCAACTAATAAAGCAGCTCATGGCTGTGATGAAGCAGTGCTTGGTTTTGTTGGCCATCCCACTAAGTAAATGAACCAAATGTAAATGCGTGAATATCCACCCCGGTGCTTTTAAACCATTGTCTTCAACAAAGTGTTTTTCTTTCTAATTTTTCTTTTCTAATGATGAGCAAAGCAATTTTATTGAGCATTCTGCTTTTGTTCCAGTAGCCGGATCGAGCTGGGGGACGTCACCCCCCACAATATTAAACAGCTGAAGCGTCTCAATCAAGTCATCTTCCCTGTCAGTTACAATGACAAGTTCTACAAAGATGTGCTGGAAGTAGGAGAGCTCGCTAAGCTAGGTAAGGCGCCCAGCCTGTTTCTCATCTGCTACATTTGTTGTGTGAGATTATTACAAACACCTATTGTGACCCATTTCACTGCATGCACTTGCAAAATAAGTCTAACAATAATAGGTCTGAGTTTGTTTGATTTAAAATTCCTCCCTAATTACTTAAACTCATGTTTTTTCAGACAGATTGAAACCCAAAACAATAATTGAAAAAGCGATAACATGCCCTTCATCGTTAATAAATTATAAACTGTAACTCTTTGAGACATGAGATTATGGGAAAGCGATCAGCTTTAATACTGCTTCATTACATTACACCCAGTCGTTTATTATTTTTCCTGAGCTGAATGACATAATGTTTTATTCCTCCATTGTTGCTTTTGGACCAGAAGCACCATCAGTCATGCTTCTTTTGATTTTTTTTTCCAGCATACTTCAACGACATCGCTGTGGGAGCCGTGTGCTGTCGGGTGGATCACTCCCAGAACCAGAAGAGATTGTACATCATGACACTTGGCTGCCTCGCACCCTACCGCAGACTGGGCATAGGTACAGGTTTTCCACACAAGGAGCAGGACAGGAGCGAACCTTTAAAAGCCTCGAGCTATACTATATTTCAGAAAATTTATTTTATTCTCTCTCGTTTCAGTTGCATATTTTTCAATGTGGTGTTTTTTCATGGTGAAATTTTCTAATTTATTATTTTATTTGTTTAAAGGAACAAAGATGCTGAACCATGTGCTGAACATTTGTGAGAAGGATGGCACGTTTGACAACATTTACCTGTAAGTTGTTTTAGTTTTATATTATAGCCCAGCTGTAGTTTATTACTCTTTAATTAATGATACTGGGCGTCTAGACATAAAACCTGCTCTGACCTTTTGAACAAAGGCGTTGATGAAGTGTCATTTTTCAACTTTTTTTCCCATTTCCAGTTTTAAATGGGAACAAATCCTAGATTTTAAATGTTATCTCAGACTTTTGGACCTCACTGTATATACTAAGTTAACATTGTTCTCAAACAGCAATAGATATGATAATTTTTAGTTATTATCCTTTAGGTACAGTTCTATGTGGCTGACAAACAATGATCTATCACTTGCTGCAGTAGATATTGTTTCAAGCACATAATTGAGTGCTGAACACTTAAAAACCCTGTCTTTTTTTATCCTTTTCTCCCCCAGTCATGTGCAGATCAGCAACGAGTCTGCAATCGACTTCTACCAGAAGTTCGGTTTTGAGATTATCGAAACGAAAAAGAACTATTACAAGAGGATAGAGCCGGCAGACGCCCACGTTCTCCAGAAGAGCCTGCGGAGCCCAAGTGAGCCCCCAGCAGGAGACCTGCAGAAGGCTGAGTAGGTGCCAGAGCACTCTGGAGAGATGGATCTCGGCCCGTATTCACCATGTGGAACTGTGACCGATGCCCCGGGGCCTGTAGATACACCACTTTCTTTCGGAGGGCAATTCAAAGAGAATAACAAGTCCATGAGAAAAATGCAGAATTTTTATTTTTTAAAAACAAAACTCAGTCCCCATCAGTTTGTGTTCTCTTTTTTTTTTCTTCTTTTTTTTTCTTTGCTCATTTAGAGAGTTGAAATTAGGCACAAGGGTTTTTTTTTCCTCAAGGCAGAATACATAAGTGCTCCAAAAAGCTGCTTACTTGTTACAGAGTAGACATGACACGGTGAAGGTAAAACTTTGTAAGCATACTGTTTGCATTTTGTTTTTAATCATTAATGACAAGGGGACACGACGTGGACGTTTGAACAAGCCGGTAGACCTTTTAAAGACAGTACTGTGGTTTTTGGCGAGAGGTGGTTTTGCCTGGCAGTGCTGGACGTCATGCTACGGATCGTCTCGGTGACCTCTGGACCTCCCGTCACCTCGCCAACCTGAGCCCGGGGATGCAGATATGTTCGATTTCACAGGCAGAATGCTAGTGAGGCGTGTCGCACGTGACGTCGCGTCTCTTTTCAGCGCGAGTCTCTCCGATCTGCCTTGCACAGGATTATCTCGCCCCCTCGAGCCGGCATGAACATGGTCAAGCGGTTTGAGAGTGAGAGATTGGGTGTGGGAGTGTAGGAGTAGACCTTACTCCCGTTTCTGAATGTCTTTGCTTCTCTGCCCATTATTTAAAGTCCCCTTTTTTTGTTTGTTTGTTTGTTTTGCATAATTGCTGGTTGGTTCATGGCTTTTCCTGGGGTGCTGTTGGTGCTTCAGATTGGAGGAAAGACTGTTAGTGCCAGTTATGGAGAGGAGGTGTGCTGTTGGTACAGTTACCCCAGAATATGAGAGACTTTTAACCTAGCACGTGCCTTTACTACACACGTACATTCCACGTGCAAGAAATTGATTTTAATTTATTAGAGATACTTTTTTTTTTTTCAAGAACAAGCTGATTTCAGAAACAGGGAAAAACAAACAACAGCATAAAATACTATTATTTATCGATTTAATAAACCACAGTAATGTGGATTCACTCAGAATGTAATCATTGTGATGAGTAATTTAATTGTCTGTATGATTGTAAAATATTGGCGCAATGCAAAAGAAAACTTTATAATTTTTTTCTTGAATGATTTCAGTCTGAATTTTTTGTCCTCCACGTGACGACCAACAAATTTCATTTCACTGTAAGTGTTCATTGACTTTGATTTCAGCAGTCTCCTCTTCGGCACACTGGCAGCTAAAAACCTACCCACTACATGTTGCTATCATTTTAGTGATGTTCACTGACAAAATAAAAAAAAAAAACCTCACTGTTCAGTTTTTTAGCGCACCGTGGGATTGGCATGGTTCAATTATAGAGGTTCCTTATGCTGAACTTGGATTCGCAGGCCAGACCCCAGGGGAAGCCTTGACACTGCATGCCAAGAGGGATGTGCCCTCTCCATTGTAGTACAAGCATGATTTCTTTCTTTCTTTGGAGAATTTTGTCTTTTCTGGAGCTCTATATTGTAAAACTTTTAAAACCTCTAAATAAAATACTATTTGCATTATTTGTCAGAATATGCTCTTATCAAGCTGCATAAAAATACAAAGATGTATGGGGTTGAATATAAGGGCTGGGTGATAATGACAGCATAATATCCATATTATAGATTCTCTCAATATACGTTTTTTAAGTGTTTTCAAAACAATGATTACAGTCTGCTAAGTTAAAGCATTTTTGTTTTTATTAATATGGATCATTAAAATGTAAAAACCTTACAAAGAAGAAAATGTTTATTTTTCATGATTTTCATGTACCATCAGTGACATTTTGGGGAAATTTTTTTTTATGGAATAAGTACCAATACACTGTTTTACTTTGTTTTTAGTTTTAAGCAAGCATTTATTAAGAATTTATTGCCTCGTAGCTTTTTAATAATATCACATTAACACTGGAAAAGAGAAGGTGCATGGTATTGGGTTTTAGGAGAAATACTATTGGTCTTATTGGTCAATATTGTTCCTTGAACGTGATCTTATGTTGTAATTAATTTCCCATTTAAAAAAAAAAAAAGCCTTCCTATATTCATTATTTAAGGAAAGGCCACACCCGTTAGCTAGGTTCCCACTCGTTATTGGTCGATATCTGCTCTTTAATGTAATCGATTGATATTTTAATCCGCCCCGCCCATTAATCATATCATATTTGCAGAAAAGAAAAAAAAATAAAAGCCACGCCCCTTGGTCATCTTCCTGCTCATTATTGGGCGACATCAGCTCCTTCGATGTGATTGGTGGATGGTTTAATCTGCCCCGCCCACCAGGATGGTACCTGGCATTGGGGAAAAAAATGAAGTAAATCGAAAAGGATCAACAAAGTTTTAACCGGGATTGTTTCCTTTAGGGCAAAAAATGCTGAAGCTACTGGTAGGTTTTATTAAATGATCAATATCCATGTCGAAGTGATTAGACAATCGATCATATTGGTTGTATAGTAATGACCCAGAAAGCTAGCCATGATGCTAATAGCTAGCATTAGCTCCGAGTCGGTAGCTGGTTGTTTTTAGCTCTAATGCTAGTTAGCTTTGCGCTCGTGGCAGCTGTGATGACCTGAGTGTCTGGTTATAAAAGTGAATAAAGATGTTGTAAGCGTTATTGTCTGCATTGTAGTCGCTACATAGTCGCGTATTTATGCCTGGAGCTGATTGTATTTTCTGTAAAGTCAGCAGCAGCAGCACACTTAGCGTGTTAGCTCGCAAGCTAGAATAGCTGTCAGTGTTCATTAATATCTTTTATATTTAAGAGTTATTTGTTGTTTGTCAGCAGGTTGATTTTTAATCGTAACGGAAAGTAATCAGAAACGGTTAACGTGCTACAGATTTTTTTTAACACTTTGTTTTCTGTGCAGAACTTACAATGTTAGATAAAAGAAAGTTATTTAATAATAGGCTTCACTGGTGACTAGCTGTTTAAATAGAGACTAGAGATTAAATAGACTAGAGATTAAATACAATTCAACAAACACAATAAAGACAACACGGTCATAATGGCTACGTGAAGGCTAGGTCGGTTAGACTTGTGTGACATAGAAGGCTTGATGAGAAAAGGAGCGTGGTCCTGGTTCTGATGGAATGGTACCGAGATCCTGAGGGTGCATTCACACCTACAGGTTTCAGTCCATCTTCCGTCTTGATTCAGTTAATTTCGTCTGGTGTGAACACCGTAATCGCACTTGGATGCGGATCAAACAACCACACTGAGACCACAAGAACAGGTGGTCTTGATCCAAATCATCTGAACTCCCCTTATGTGCTTCCCCTTGGAGAGAAAGCATACCAAACCAAAACCGGACAAATGTACAGTCATAATGGATCTTCGGATATATTTTCAGCTGAAGAGCATGTCACAGTTCAGTAGGATTATATACAATACAATGTCCTGTATTGTCTTGCTATGCATCTTCCAGTGCATTAACACGTTGATTTTCAGCTGTCACTGTGCTTTTTCTTCTTCTTCTTCTTCTTCTTCTTCTTCTCTTTGTTGTTTAACAGCGGTTTGAATCGAGTAGGCTGCATTACCACCAAATTCTCTCTCGTTTTACCGGCCTTTGAATGCCAGCCTTCTTTAAAACTTCTAATTAATCCTTTTCTGATCTTGTCATGACTTGTTCTTTGTCTTGAACTCTTCATCTTTTTTATCCGATACTTCAACACACACTTTTCGACACTCTTCCTCTCAGTTCCACTCAGCATTTAGTTGAAGTTCTGCAGGTTGCATCACCGCCACCTATAGATCTGGGTTCCCTGTACTATAGGTTCCCTGTACTTTAAAGGAAAATTTCCAGTCCAGTCTTTCTTAAAAATAACATTAAATGCTTCCTTTTCTGATCAGTCACTCCCCATTCTAAAAGACTCTTAATACTGCTTTCTAATCTCCCGTTTTTGTGTTTGAAGTGATGCATTTTATTATGCTTGATTTTTCCAAGTGTGTGAAAAGAAACCGAATGTACAGTTGCGCTCAAAAGTTTGCATACCTTGGGAGAATTTGCAAGATGTGTTCCGGTGAGAAGGCAAAACACATTTGTTGTATTTCTCATAGGACTCAAGTTCATATGTAAGGCATAACAGAGTGACAATCATCAAACAAAGCATGACAATAAAGAAAATGAGGAAATAATCCCTGTTCAAAAGTTTGCATACCTTTTAGTCCTTAATATCGTGTATTGCCTTCTTTAGCATCAATGATGGCATGCAGTTTTTTAAAAATAATTCTGCATGAGGTCCTTAATTCTCTAAAGCTGCCTATTCTTCTTAACAAAATGCCTTGCATTGGATGAACTTGCATGAACTGCACATTTTAGATCTTCCCAAAGTGTCTCAATAATATTGAGGTCAGGAGACAGTGATGGCCATTCCAGAATCTTTACATTTTTCTGCTGTAGACAATGGAGAGTCAACTTTCCCTCGTGCTTTAGGTCATTGTCGTGTTGGAACATCCAAGAGCATCCCATGCGCAGCTTTCGTGCTGTAGAATGCAAATTGTCTGCTAGTATATTCTGATAACATCCTTCATTCGTCTTGCCATTTTGATTAACTTTCCTGTGCCACTGGAGCTCACACAGCCACAAAACATAAGAGACCACAGTGGGCATGGTGTACTTTTCACCGTAGACCATGTCGACTCCTCCCCAAATATAGCATTTAATTTTATAGTCACAACTATACATTTTGGTCTCATCACTCCATATGACTCTGCTCCAGAAACTGAGGCTTTTCTAGGGTGCTGTCTGGCATACTGCAAGCAGGCATTTTTGTAGCATGGGCACAGTAACGGCTTTCTCCTGGCAACTCAACCATGCAGGTCACCATGCTCCTTGAAATAACACCACTTTTTTTTCCAGAGCAGCCCTGTATTTCTCTGTTGTTTGGGTTTTTCTTTGCATCCCGAATAATTTTTCTGGCAGTAGTGGGTAAAATCTTCCTAGGGCTAAGCCATTGTCAGTATCAACAGGACCTCTTATTTTCCATTTTTAAGTGTTGAAATATCTTTTTATATCTTTATAAAAATTACCTTATTACACAGGTCTCTTGGCAGTCCTTTCGTCTTCCCCATGGTGCAGTATCCAGCCAAGTCACAATTTATGCACAGACCCTTTAAAATCCCTTTAATAGCCATTTAAACCTGTGTGTGTGTGTGTGTGTGTGTGTGTGTGTGTGTGTGTGTGTGTGTCAACCTGTATGTTTTATCATTAGGTTTTAAAAAGGAGTCAAACAACTATGTGATAATTAATGACTTCAACAACCACTATTCTTAAATAAGAAAAATAATATTTTGCATTATCAGTCATATTTCAATAATAAATGGCAGTGTTTAACAAATTCATTCAGGGTATACAAACCATTGAGCACAACTGTATGTAGTTAAATCCTGTATTTGTATACAAATTTACTGTATGCCTACTGTTACAGTCAATAAGGAAGGTATGAGAAAGACATTAGGAAATGTAGGAAAAAGTCAGGCGATGTTTTTGTAATCGTCAGCTGTCCAGTTTGGGTGATCCTACAGAAGTTACAGAGTTAGGTTTTTTGAGTTAATGTAGCCGTTCTTCTTTGATCTTACTCATCAACATTGTTTTTGTACTAGCAGATATTTTTTTCATGCCATACTGTGTAAACTCTAGAGGATGGTGTGTGTGTGTGTGTGTGTGTGTGTGTGTGTGTGTGTGTGTGTGTGTGTGTGTGTGTGTAAATCAGCCTAG
>JAOVVB010000027.1:4779620-4801551 GCA_028570985.1 Heterobranchus longifilis | reverse complement strand
GGCTCGATGACCAAGTGTGCTTAGAGAGATGGAATCATTGCTCGTGGTAGTGAGGGGGTGGAGAAGGCTTGGGATGGATGTGAGATAGTGGTTGGGGGGTTACGTGAAAAAAATTATTAAAAAATCCAGTTTATAAGGGAGACGTCACACCATGAACAGAGTGTGTAGAATAAATCATAAACCTAAGACTCACTTTAACTTACTTAACATCTTACATATTTATGATTTACCACACTTACGACTTCACAATCATTCTGTGCAACTTGTCTTCACTTTGTACAGGACGCTTTAACACTATTTAACTGACATAACCATAACACAAGACCATTAGACCAAATTCTGGTTCTTTTTCCAGAAAATGTAATACGTAAGCTCTCAGGAACGATTTGGACGAGGTGTGATGAGGCAGGTGTGATGAGGATGTTTCTTCTTTCTTTTGTGAAAGTTCATTTTAAACATATAATATACACCCTGATGATCATAACTGGGTCCTCTGACTGCATCGGTACACCACCCCGTGGTACACTGCTCACCGAAGCGCACGTCATTCGACCAAAATCCGCTCTCCCCACTTCGACTAAACTTCTGGAATGTTTCTAATGCAGCCGAGAGGCTGGAGGGCAGGTGGAAACACAGCAGAATCTCATTGGTGCTGTCTGGACCCGAGCAAACATCAGTCTCTCACAAGCTTGAAAATGAAACATCAAAAGCACCACTAACGAGGTCAATACTCCCTCCTCGATAACCCCCCTCCTCGTCTGTGTATTAATGAGCAGCACACCCCTACACTGACACGGGGAATAGGAAAAAAAAAAGCTCTAATGAGACGCAGACGTTCTCAGGGGATTAACGAGCAAAAGATCAAGCCAAGTACAGGATTCCCAATCAATTATAAAGGAGGGCATTTGCATAATTTATAGCACATGCTTCAATTAGCAAAGCTTGCGGTAATTAGGGGATCTGGCCAGCGCTGTAGTCACATGACCTCGCTGATATAAAAGAAAGGGTACAGGTGGCCGTTCAGATCTGAATTTTAACTCTAATTAAACTAAGCACTTAGTTGCATTTATGACTAGTCAGCGTCTGAAAAAAAATATTTTATTTCCTACTCTGCACAAGTTATAAATACAGTTTACCTCATATTTTTGTAAAATGTACAAACTTAAAATCAAGCAATCGACTACTTTAATCACTCTGAGGAAAAATAAACATCCACAGGCACTAGGTTACAAGCTGACATTAAATTTAAAACACACACACACACACACATACAAAACTAGGCTGAGGCATGTTGTCAAGTCTCCAACAAATAAATCCCAAACTCCCGCAGCAAGCACAGGCACACAAGGCTGTAAAATTCTCGTAAGCATAAATATGTAATGCTCTGCGTCAGCACACATGCACGCACGCACACATGCGCACACACACACAGCAGTGTGTAGTTATGCAGGTGAGGGAAGGGAGGAAAGGAGGGAGGGTGGGATGGAGGGACGGACGAATGGATAGAGGGGCCCCTGCTGTTCTGGCAGCTCCTCCATCACCGTGAATGGAACCAATTTTAAATCAAAAGCAATTTCTGCACATTATTCAGCAGGAACCCGGAGAGCTCAGACTGCCTGTCTGCACACCAATGAGTCTTTCAGGGAAAAAAAAAAAAAGAAAGAAACGGGTGAGGGGGGAAAGTGCGTGATACGATAGTAATAAAACGTGCGTGAACTGTTTATAAGCACAGGTTGGCGTGATAAAG
Source organism: Heterobranchus longifilis (assembly GCA_028570985.1). Classification (NCBI taxonomy): domain Eukaryota; kingdom Metazoa; phylum Chordata; class Actinopteri; order Siluriformes; family Clariidae; genus Heterobranchus; species Heterobranchus longifilis. The sequence goes on along the minus strand of JAOVVB010000027.1, from coordinate 4,799,804 downwards.
TGCAGTTGCCCTAGTGAGTGGCTTTAAATATGACCAGAAGTAAACACGACAAATGAGAAAAGCAAACAGCGGCGGCGTTTAAGCATGATCTAAAAGCAGAACGTAAGGAGTAGCCTGTAGGTTTCACACACACATATGCACGCAGGCGCACGCGCGCACACTTCTGGCCTGTGTAAACACCTACGGAACCCATGACCACATAGTTTGCAGACACGTCAAGGTCGACGCCGACCGCCGAACAAACAAACACTTAGAGCTGCTACGTCGTACGGTAGCCTCCGAGCTCCTGAACACACCATGGCGTCATGCCAACCTCGATCCTGACAAGAAAGACAGGCACTCCTTTTGTAGCTGGGAGAGGTTAGCGCCTCTGTGTCATCACAGCAGGAAAGTGTTATTGCTAGAGCACTTAAGGAATAACGGAAGTCGCTCATGATACTGCTCTTGAATCAAAAGATTTATTTCGATTAGGTGATTTCATTTTCCAAGAACAATGAACATTATATTAAAATAAAATCCAAAGTCCAAAACAAGATTCAAAAGACATTGATGTAAATGCCGGACTCAAAATTCCCAGGATGCATCACAGCACAGTTCCGCGAGAGACTTGGTTCGTCTAATTAGCTATCTACGAAACAACGAGTGCGAAGGTGTTGTCACTAGTATTGCATGGACCGTGAAGCTCTGAAAGCTGAAGAGGAAATGAAAGAGATGGAGCGGCGATGTAGCTGTACAACAGTACGGTGCAAAAGTCTCAAATTTCTTCATGTTTTGCTTTCTTGTATTTTACATTTACATATTTTTACATTTATAGTCTTAAATAGTTCATCAGGCTTCCTGAAAGACTTTTTTGTTCCTCATTCAGTTTTGGCAAGTTTTTGTCTCTCATCTTCAGTCCAGTCCCTGTACCTGAGCAGTTTCAGAGAATGTTTTTTGTTTGTTAAGCCACACAGTGATCTATGAATCATTAAAGCATAAAAAGCACCTAACTTAAGGCATGAAGAGAGAAACAGGTACAGATGATGACAGATGATCAGGCCAGTGATTAGTGATGCTGAATGCTGAGTGGTTAGAACAGACAAAAAAAATGGGGAAATGTGGTCGTTGCTAAGATTGTTATATTTTTAAATTGTATCTGTCACATTAAAACATCTGTTCCTAAGCTCAAGACTTTTGCATAGTACTGTATGACAGTATGTAATTTTCACAGTATGTATTTTTTGCGTCTGTTGTGTGTCTGAAACAAACAGTGTTCGTGAATGCGTTCACATGACAAGACGTCAGGCCATAATGATCAAATGTTTGTTTAGACTAACACCATGCTAAGACATTTAGCGCTATTTTATGATAATGAGGGATACATTACAGCTAATAACGTTTTACTGAATATCTGATTCAAAAGGAAAGTTCTTGGTAGATTCTTCAAACAGTGAGAAACATCTAATGGCTATCTCTAGTAGTTGCAGCCAAAAAAAAATTTTTTTGATACTTTAATTTGTCTCTTATTTTGTCTGCGCTCTCGATTAAACTATATCACAGGAACTGCAAAATATTAACACCCAACATGGAGAAAGTCATTGCAACAATATGTACACAAAATATAAATTAAATCGACTACCACCTATAGTCCTTTAAGCCTTTTGTATTTTGTACACAAGTTGTGTGATTCTGTACAAATCTGCAAAGCACGAGACGTGAAATCTTACAATTAGGGCAAACGACTTCCCCCTATCCATTCTCAAGAGGGCTTGTGGTGTATGTGCAAGAGTGTGTGTTTGTGTGTGTATGAGTGTGTTCGCAGCTTGTGTGTGAATGCGACATTGACAGTGTTTGCTCTGTATTTGAGAGTTAGTGCGAGAGTGTGAATGGAGTGCGTCTCGGTTTCTCTTGGCTCGTCGAGCGGCCCTTAATCTCTGTTCAAATATCTACTTGACAAACGCACACACACTCGGCTGTTTGTCCTGACACACGCTCTCTCTCTCTCTCTCTCTCTCTCTCTCTCACACACACACACACACACACACACACACATACATATACACACTTCTTACTTACTTATGAGCCTGGAGTTCATCGGCTGGCTCATGACCCTGTGCCAGACACACTTGTGCAAACAACAGCGTGTGTGTGTGTGTGTGTGTGTGTGTGTGTGTGTGCGCGAGAGAGTAAAAGAACATTGTGTTGTCTTTTATGCTATAGAAGTATAGACAATCACTTAGAGAAAATCATATGAGGGAGGAAAAAACTGTGTAAATATCTTCCTTTCTCTCCACCAATCAGAGATGGGTTTCGACGAGGACACGCCTCCTTCAATGTGCATGCAACATGTTGTACAGGACCAATCACCGCCTCCAGAGGCTCGAAGCACAAACATAAGTGCTCTGCCACATGGCAACGGCATCGTTCTCTTTAAAGACAGTGTCACAGATGGTCAGCATGGGCAGGGAGGAAATGCACTTGGGATTCGAACCTCAAAACTATGTTCACGCCTGTGCAGGAAATTCCTTTTTAAATATCCATATCAGGATCGGCTGAACATGAATGCAATGGAATAAATTAACAAGGAACAGGAAATAAGCAGCTTAAACTTACACCATGTTTAGAAAAGTCACGCCATGCCACAATATTGTTATAACACTTTAATTTATCATGCATTGACATGTTATGGACAAAGATTAGACACTTCATAAATTAGAAATGAAACAGCCTTGTATGAAATCTGATCACGCCGCTTTTCCCAGAGCTTGACACTCAGTCAAGGAAATAAACCTGACAATTTGAGGGCATTTATCAACAACGAAGTGACAAGCTCTACATTCCTGTATGAGAAGATAATCCTGACTGGAGAGCATCTCCTCTAGCACACACACGCAAGCTTGCTGGTTGTTGCCTGCAGGCTGTTATGACTACGTGAGCATACCGGCTGAAGCGGACATAAAAGTCTACCCTGAGGAAGCTTTTTTTTCGTGCTTCTTTCATGAATTAAGAGTGAAGTTACACCCCTTAAGAAAACAATAAACCTTTCCGAAGGCAGTGCTAGCATCGCAAAAAAAAGAGCCTCCCTGCCAGAAACACGACGCGCTCTCAATCAGAAGCAGAAGGTGACCCGGGGGAAAGGACAGGCCTATAAAACATGATTTCACGCTCCCCCAAACGCTGAACCAAGTGAATTCTGCTTCCTGAAAAAGAGGGTTCCTTAAGGCTCTTCCGCAGAGCTGGAGTCTATAATTACTATTATTATTACTACTATTATTATTACTACAAACCTGAAGTGGGTAAAAAAGTTGCTATGGTGCCCAGAGATCAGGTTCTTCCTAGCGTTCATAGCAACAACAAAAAAAGCAATGTCTCCTGACATTTAGCATTACAGTCATGATGTGCCAAGACAAGCGCCTTGACCTCTACAACAGGCCCGGACCCTGTAAAGCGATCAAAGAAGTTCACATTAATGCTCTTTTTCGACTTTTTTTCCTTTTCAACCTTCATGCACTTTCCTCTTGGCAACATCCTCATCATTCTTCGTGTCCCTGAAACATAACACCCTCATCCCTTCTCTCTAATGTGCCTCTATCAACTTCCCTAAAATCCCCAGCCCAGCTTGCTCACCCCAGATACCTGTTACACAGAAAGAATTCAGGGCTGTGAGGGCATGTCAACGAGGAAAAAAAAAAAAATAATAAAATCTGGCCCTACATCTGCACACAGCTAATAAGTCTTTCCCAAATAACGCCCTAACCAAATAAGGTCAGAACGCCACGAAAGCCAACAACATAATCAGGCTGGATTCAATTACCGACTATAACTTTGATCCACCCGACCACCAATCATCATCAACGAAAACACTGCAGCCGAGATTTTGTTTTTTCCCTCCCCCCCTTCCCGCAAATTGAGTTTGGAAGTGATCGAATATCGTCTCTTTATGTCTGTAATACAATAGCTGGATTTTAATGACCGTGGCACTGACAGCGTTACTGCTACTTTTATTGTCGAGAATGTTTTTAATACTCCATCGAGCGGTCTGGACGGGATTCGATCCAAATCACAAAACTGTACCAAGTCTTTCAGGGATTCTGGATATATATGCGTATTTATATATCGCCTAATATCCCTAAGATCTAATCTAATCTGTACAACAACAAAAAAAATTCCTGTGAATATGAATACTTTCATATCTTATTATTTTGATATGTCTCTAAGTACTGTTTATTCAGTAGCTACTGATAATCTCCTGTGATAAAGTTTACTGCTATTGAAAACTGATTAGTCTAATGTCCTAACACATATTAAAAATGTAGAGACATGGAGCTCTGTGAATGATTTCATCTCACAGATATGAAACATATGAATGACATGTTTATATATGTGTGTGTGTGTATTATTGTATGAATAAAAAGACATCCTTAATACTTTATAACCTAATATAAACTTATATATATATATATACACATACACACACACACAATATGTAATACACAAAAATGAGATGAATTGAATCACTTGTTTCATGTCACAGAAAGGAAACTCGTTGCTATTCTGTTTTTTTTTCCCCATAACAATGATTTAAACTTTAAGCATATTATTCAGATCAGTAACGGTTACCTAGTAGATAATGATCACTAAGTGTATCAGGAAAAGTAATATAGAAGGTATGTCATAATGAAGGTGTATAGTGGAAGTTTGGGTGTTGATTTGTTGGGTTAAATGAGTATATGTATTAACATACATGTATTAATGTGTGGATCTCATGTGGATTCCCAGAAATATGATCACACTTTGTGATCAAATGATAATCCTAAGGTGATAATATAAAGTATAGCAAATAATCAGCAATCATCAAGGACGTGAAGTTGAGGCACTGGTACCATATGAGAAATATTCTGAATTTTAGACTTTGCTTTGTTAATCTTAAATGCAACTTGGGGTAGTATTCTGATGATTGTAATGTTCCTAAAATATAAGTCAGTAATTGTACTGAAACCTACTTAAAAGGTAAACAGCTACAAAAAGGAGAATTATCTAAGCATTGGTGTAAGAAGTTAATATGGGTACACACATTAAGCTAAAAGTTAATATATATAAGATGCATCTAAATGTGTATTTCATTCTTTATAACCAAATTAAAATAATAATAAAAAAGAATTTAAGCATCACATGAAATGAACTGTCAAACCTGATTAAAGCTGATAAGGATGCAAAGACGTTTCATTAACAATAAACAATTAAAACAAATACATATATAACAACTAAACAATACATTAATCTCAACTAGTTATATTTAATATTATGTTATTTGGTCTGAAATACCTGTTTTAAAGTGGTAAACTATGGATTATTTTGACGCGCGCACTAAGCATCAACAACAACCTGTACCAAGCTAGTAGTACTGCAAACTTTAAACTCAAAAGTTTTAAAAGAATTCAAAAGTTTAAGAAAAAAAAAAAAAAAACTTTAAATGCAATGTTGCTTTTAAAATATAATAAAGAAACACTTTAACACCATAAGTTAACATAAACGCGTAACATTAGAACATTATAACGTTACACTGTAGCCAGTGTGTGTGTGTGTGTGTGTGTGTGTGAGAGAGAGAGAGTGTGTGTGTGAGCGAGCTTAGCATCACAGCAACACATCACTCCACAATGTAGGAACTTTCAACTAGCTGTTGCATGAAGGAAAAGTGTGTTTGGAGTGTTGTTTTAGTTTTGTATAATGACTAAAACACATTAAGGACACTCGTGGGGGTTTTACAATGTCGCGAGACGTTTTAAAAGCCTTTGAACAGGCGTCCATCGAAACAAAACAATGTAGCGAAGTTAACAGTTACATGTTAGCTAGCTTAGCAGGCGCATCATGCCAGAGTGTGTGAGTGTAGAGAGACTCTCTTCTTACCTTTAAAGCTTTTTTTCTGTTTCTATCACAAACACCGCGTTTCGAAATGGCCGTAAAACATTATTAAATACATTTCTAGTCGACAATTGATAAAAACAAACTCAATATGAAGCACTGGGCTAAAGTAAAAACATCAATGTTTTTCGGAGACTTACCCAAAAAAAGCGAGTGCTGGAGATGAAGCTGTGTTTTTTTTCTCTCTCTCTCTCTCTCGCTTTCTCTCTGTCTCTATGCAGTGTAAAAGTTTTTTTCCCCCAAACAACTTGGTGCAGAATTTAATCCCAAACCAAAAAAGAAAAAAAGAAGTAAGAGTGTTTCTTTGCCTGTTTTCCCACCCTCTAAAGCACTGAGCTAGTTCAGTAATTTACTGCGGTGGGACCGACATTTTCCTCGGCTCCCCCAAACTTGTCCCATTGAAAGGCCGTTTTTGGATGACTGAGCTCGCACACAATTCTCCCTTTGGCTCCGCTTCGGCTCCTCCCACTTTCCCAAAAAAAAAAAAAAAAAAAAGAGGGAGGGATTTGAACAATAGATCCCTAAATCTCAAATCTGATCTTGGGCCTATCTCTTTCCCTTACTACACCTCCTGCTATTTTAATAATCAAACACACACATACACACATGCACGGGTATCTTTTACCCACAAGCTCTAAGCCTTAATGACCACTACAGCAAAACTGCACTAGTTACTTGAAGGAAATGAAGAATCCCCTAGAGACCCCCCTCCTCCACTTCTCCTCCTCCTCCTCCCTGCACTCTCTGCCTTGTTTTCCCCTGATTTGGTATGCGATCGTCCCCTCAGGGTTTGCCCCGGTTTGCATTGTACCCCCCTGTGTTATTGAGGCTCACAGTCCCTGAGCACAGCTGTGCTGGGGCAACAGACTCACACTACAGAGATCAGAGCAAGAATGTAAAACCTCTTTCATTTTCTTTTATATATGGAAATTCTCTCTATAACCTGTGGATCCAGATCTCGTCCAAGGAAATACACCCCATATCGGTGTTCGTACCTACCTGTATGATCTTGGGTGGTGGGAGGAAACCGGAGAAACCCACACAGATGCACAGACAGACGTCACCACGTCACAGCGCCACAATCTGATTCTGAGCTTGTCTTTTGAGTTTTTGCATGCTCTCCCTGGGATCTCCTGGGATTCCTCGGGGTTCTCTGGTTTCCTCCTGTGAGTATGTCTGTGTGTGCATGCTGCCCTACAACAGCCCGCCCAACCACCACCCTTTTATGACTAATTTTTCCTGTTCCTCATTCATTCTAAACCCCAAAATTAGTCAGAGTGTGTGTTTGAAAATTCACAAAACCAACTATACACTGCTTCATTTTTGCCATTATCGGGGTCATCCAGAAACACACTGCTTATGTCCTTTTTCATCGTCCAGATGATGTATCATAGAAGAAATGACATTTTAGAGAGTCTAGGGAAACAGCATTTCAGACACAGCTCTGACATTTCCAGAAATGTTCCAAGTAAGCCTAAGTGTGACTAAAAGCAGGAATATTGCCAGGCTAGATGATGTTTTATGTTGCATTTGGCCCGTGAATTGTAGAACCAGCAGAAACCTCACTATGTCCACCACAGGGAACAACTGCTCATACGTAGGGACTTTTGCTCATGTCTGAAAGCCAAATGCATCATATTGTGCACATTCAGTACTCTTCAGGGAGAATATCCAAATTATGTCCCTTAGAGAGAGAGAAAAATATTTCTTTTACGGGAAGAAAGAATTGCACAATTTTAGGCATGTAATGAAAATTATACAGCATTTTGGATCAGGAAGGTTCAATGAAAGAAATCAAACTAGACTCTGAACACAATTTTAATTCTAGACATCGTCATAGAAATCTAGATATAGGTTTAGTTTTTAAAAGAACAATCCAGAGGTGATACTCGTGAAGAAAAATCTCCCTGAGATTACATGAGGAATAAATGTTGAGAGGAATCAGACTCAAAATGGACCCATTCCACTATTTTTTTGTATACACATGAAGTACATTGCAGAGTCTGTTGAAGTTTCCAGGATGATCACTATAAAAAACAAATTTGAAAAACGCTATATAGCATTTTTTTTTTTTTTTGAAACTGTGCACTTCCACGTTTTTGAGCCAAGCACAACACACAACACAACACGCCTGACATTCTAGCAAAAGCAGAGGCTTTCCAATGAGCCAGTCGCATTGCTTCTTTTTGTCACATGATCAATGAAGCAAAGACAATTCCTCTGCAACACAGCAGCTGGTTTAAATGTGTCCAAAAGTTTTTTGGAGAATTTTTTTTACAAAAAAGCATCATGTTACAAAACTTAAAACATGCACAAGCGATTTGCGTCCAAGAGACATGAGATGTACACGCTGTTTGTGGGAAGCTGTTGCATTTGCTTTGTCTGGTTCTGTCTGTTATTGTAATGTTAGAAACCTTAGGGGATGACTGACAGACACATGCACATGCGAACATTATACAGTGCATAACTGTATAACTCATAAGTCATGATCAATTTTTCCTTGATCTAATTAACAGCCACTATTTGATAACAGCCACAATCAAAGCAGAGTTTGTTATATATGTATTTATTTTTATTAAAGCTCAACCAACATATTATTGACACTATACTTCATGCTTAAATAATCACAAACACAACTGCTGGCTAATTTATACATTGAGCCAAAACTGTGGGAGGTGGAGTTCTAGCACACACAAAATTCACATTTTTACAGTACAAACTATTTTTTGCCTTTTAACAACCTCATGACACAAAGAAAAATATGCACAAATTATTCTCTATCAGTTTGCAAAACTTCTGAAAAAAAAAACAGTTTTTCTCAAAACGTTAAAAATGGATTTGTCACATTTTGCTCTGAAACTATTTACCTGGACAATCTATATGATTACAGCAACAGTTTTAAGGTACAAATCTACATAATCTAGGTGAGATTAAACACCAAAACACCCACCAAAACATCTCTGATGCTCAATCAGAACCTCTTTGTCAGCTTTTCTGGCTGAGATCAGATAAATATTTCCCAAACCTCACCTGATGAGAGCATTCGCTTCAACTAGGCCCGGGGGTTTCTGTGTGAGTGTGTTGTGCGGCACTGTGTGTGGTTGGCCGCGCTTGATCCTCGCATGCCATGTCAGAGCCACCATGTTTTCCTTGCTGGTTTGCTTGGCACAAGAGCCGATAGCGCTGGAGAGGATGGATTAGACTTGCATGTTCATTAGCTTCTTGGGCTTTTGGCCCATGTGTACACAGCTGCACTCGACACAGCAACAAGTAGAACACACACACATACACAAATGCACACACACAGTAATTGATGCAGTCTGATTAGGTGCTTTGTCATGACTAGACAGCAAAATTGCTAGACAGTTAGGAATTAGTAAGCTGTATTTGGAAACGTCTTTATTTTGGACTATGCTGTGCTTGTATTAATTTTTTTTCCCCACATGACCATGAGGACAAAAGTGTGGATTGTATGCATGCAGCCAGTTCATGTATTCTGTATGAAGTAAAGCAAGATGACAGGATAAGAATTTATAGCCACCTGGTTGACAATAAGCGGCACGGTGGCTTAGCACTGTCGCCTTGGACCTCCAGGTCCTGAGTTCGATTCCCATGTTGGCTCTGTGTCTATTAAGTTTGCACGTTTACCCCATGAAACCCACCAGGTTTCCTCCGGGTTCTCTGGTTTCCTCCAACAGTCCAAAAACATGCAGATTAGACTAATTCACGTTCCCAAATTGTGTGAACGTGTGTGTGTGTTGACTGGAGGTCCTACCAGGGTCGTACAAATGGGAATGAATACAATGGTCACCACTGACCTCAACAGTCCCTAGTTGGACTACAGAGGTCCCTAAATGGATGGATAAATGGACTGACAATAAAGCAAATATCTGTACAAACCTACCCGGATATGCACTTTCAATTTCACACGGTTTTACAGCAGTAAAGTGCAAACGCATTAACAAAGCAAAAACATGGCAGCAAATTCAAGAACACATGAATCTTCTTGCTGATTGGATGGAGTTCCAGTGGCTGGAATGAATCTTGCTAATGTTTCCATTTGTGCTGATAACATTTAATCAAGTAATTCATATGATATTGTGTTAGATTTCTTTTCCAGAATCCAGTTTTTCATTAGACTACCTACATGCAACCTGTATGTAAAGTTCAGTAATAATTTTTTTTGTTTGTTCTGTTGTTGTGTTTTCTGTTTTGCACCACACTAAAGCATTACTATGCATGATTAAAGCTGCAACGTTTAGCTCGCAGACCTCCTGACTCCTTGATTGTAATTGTAGTACATCATCATCATCATAATCATCATCATCATCATCATGAGTAATAAGTGGCAGGTCCTGTGTGCTCCGTACAACCATTTAGCAAAGGTTATTTAAAGGTTAGAGTTAATGAGAAGTTACAGATGACATATGCAATGCGTGTAATTACGGTGCACTTCTCACATGAACAACTCCACAACACAGTCTCGTATTAATAAACTCGTGGTGTGGCTTGTCTTCATGTGGTTTAGTCGCGTTTCAGGTGCAACTTGAGTCGGATAGGTGAGGTTTTTTTAGAGCGTGAGGTGTAAAAAGTTTGCATACCCTTAATTTGAGCCTAGGTAATCTAAGAAAAAAGGACAATTCGTATAAACTATATGTATAGGGTGTTTTTAGTGGACACTATTATGGGAACACTAGATATGAGGAAGGAACAGACTTTAGGTGGACGGCATGTATATAAACATTCACACAGAGGCGGGGAATATACAGAGGAAATCTACTGCAATGGTAGGAAACCATAGAACCCCAAGGCAACCCACATGATCACAAGGAAAAGATAAGAAATGCACACAGACAGTCTCCTGAGCGTTATGATGAGGCAACACTACCCAGAAGACCACGCTCATTGTTAGACATCAGCCACATATTTCACAACATTCATGAATTACCCTGTATTCTGCAAGTGTCTAGTTTATGTAAGGTTCGTGACACTGCTACATGTTTAATCCGGTTCCTTGACGTGGTGTCATTTTAATGTAATCATTTTTGGTTGAGATTTTCAGGGAGCTTGACTAATTTGCATAAAAGACAATAGCGGGACGAGTGCCTAATACAATAAGTGGAAATTTTTTATCGTCACCCAGGACATGAGGATATAATTAGGATGCAAAAATATATAAGGAAATAACAAAATGTTAAACTATACAGTATACTAAACATTTAGTAATTGTTTGTAAAAAGGTCTCTATTTATATAAATAAATAAATAAAAAGATTTTGTCTGTACATTGGTCAGAACTCACTCTTTCAATGATATCACTGTGTTTCATACGTTGGAGGACCTGAAACCAGACTCAGAAAAATGTTCTGTCTGTCTGCATGTATGTCTGTCCAGCCAGAGTTTGACACAGCATCATGCAAAATTGGCTGAACAGACGTAAATGAAATTTTTTTAGTACTTAGATATCTGACTGACGTTTTACCTGCACCATAAGTGAAACCTAAATGTTGAGTGAAAGCGATGTTATGAACAGTTATGTGCCATATATAATAATCTACTATAAAATAAGCTACTAATAAGCTACTTGCTCAATGTAAACAAACACCTGCACCAATAGCTAAACTGAATATTTTTACTGGGATTAGTTCATATTTTTACATTCACTGTAATAACAGCGCTGAAGTGGTATAAGTGAATTTTAACGCGTTTTAAGACAAAACCTAATCTTTATCCGATCTACTTTTTCCATTTCTCATCTGTGATTCACTCTCTGATTACCGAACAGGGAGTGTATTTGACGACAAAAAAAGTACAACTTAGTGTAAACAAGGGGTAAGATACTCAAACTTAAAAAAAAAAATTTCTTTGTATTAATAAGTTAGACAAAGAGTTCTGCTGAACAGAAAGACAGACAGACATGTATGTGTGCTTCAACCTGAAATAATAATAATATCACTGATTACATTAAAGCTGATCAGATTGTTTTTAACTTTAACCTTTTAACTATTTCTACAAACTCTTTTCCTGTCAATGATGGGTACTTACACTGGTAATGCTATAAATTTCTGTTTAGAAAATGTAAAACTCTGGAATCAAATTCATTATTGAATCGGGTTCAGATCCCTTACGGTTAATAAGCATCAGGTAGATTCCATTAGTAAGAAATGAATAAATAATTTTTTTTATTATTTCTTCATATTTTATGATTTTGTAGCTTATAAAATTTTTTTTCCTGAAAGTAGCAAAAAAAATTTATACAACAACAGGTGGTTATTATAAAAGAATGATCTGAATTATACACAATATTTGTGAGAAAATGTCCTAATGTCCACCTCAGGTTTCTAGAACAATCCTACGCACTGTGATACCTGTCAAAATACTTTTCACGCTCCTCCAATCTAAAGAGAGAGAGAGAGCGAAAGAGAGAGAGAGGAACAGTGCATGAAAGCTTTCCCCATGCCCCTTCCCCCTCTCCTCCACGCACCATTGAGTGAATTAGGCGTGGACAAAAGGCTTTGTGGCCGAGCCATGAAAGGGCCATTAACCATGCTGCTGCTCCTCCAGAGGCCGGGCCTGCAGGGGGAACAGCCTCCCAGAATGCCTCTGTCCCAGCATGCAGCATTCCCAGCATGCACTGCTCCCTCTCAGCAGTGTCCTCTTCACCCTTGCAGCATCATTTAGTTTCCCAGCAAATTGTTATGCAGATGCAAAAGTGTGAAGATGGAACGAAGATATGGGGCTGATCACAAACTTTAAAAACGGTCCACCTTTTAGTGCAGAGCGTGAGTGTGCGCATGTGCATGTGAGTGTGCATATTTGTATTATATGACTAGTACGTCATGTGGTGTCAATGTTCGAATGTTTTATGCACAATATATTAGTGTTTCGAGAATGTTTATTCATTTAGAAGAAAATGTAGAGACTGCTGACCATTTGCAGCAGGTTTAACCTCTTTATTTGACACTATCACCATGGCAACGACCCCTGTGCGTAGTGTCTCCTGGTGACCTGAGCAGCTGTGTCACTTCCTCACTGTAATAAAGCAGATGCGCTGTCTCATGCTGCCTTTCAAATGTCCATTTTATTTCGCACTTAATGTCTGCTAGTCTGGACACTAATCTAATCTAATAGGATTCCTTTCCAAACTTTCCACAAATATGAATTATGCAAGCAGTGGTTTATATGTTAATGCGCAATAACTAGAAATCAGTCGGATTTAGAAAAATTGGTTTCCCACCATCATCTGTTTGTCCTTTCTTCCACTAGGATGAAAACGAGCAGCATTTTTTCCTTAATTTTCCTATTATGGCTAGACGGGATGTTTATGTGGAGTTTTTAGTTCGGGAAATTCACTTTATTACCTGTCACACGCTTACATCTCTGTGGGCTCATGTAATATGACTCATCGTTTCACCAATCAAACTCCACATTAAGGTCGACAGCAGCTGAGACGGATTAAATCACGGTGAAAACCGGCGATTTAGCGATTCCAGCTTGTCGCTCGTCTAAAATTTTCCCTCCTGACTGAAGAAATAAGAGCCAAATGTCGAACCGTTTCATTTTCGACCTGGAAAACACAGTCTCAAGTTGGAAAAACATGTTGCAGTTGTGTCACTGACTGCATGTCCTTGTTTTACTAAGTCTCCGCTGCCCTGAGGTCAACAACTTTAAAGAACGCCCAGGGTCAACAAACCAACGCCCCAATCACAACCGCGGAGCACGGATGATGTCGGTAACATTTGCTGTCAGGGCATCATGAGCCGTTTTGGATTTACACCATGAACGATCTTATTAACCGGTGGTAAACCACAGTGCTGTTGAAATCTCAATTCTGATTGGTTAATCAAAAGTGTCGATTAATTCCCCATAGTAACAGGGATGCTTATGGTGAACGCTTCATTTAATCAAAGCCTAATAATGAACTGTTAAAAAAGTGATCATTAATATGGCAAAGTTTTTAGTAACATGGAAGGAGTCTCCAGTTTCAGTGAAAAGTCTCCTAAACAACTGAGGTTCTAGTTGTTTTAAAATGAAAAGCTGGTCTATTTGTACCTTTAAGGGAAAGAACGAGAAAGAGAGGCTGATGAAATAGTGATTAATAGTGATAGTGATGAAATACTGTTTATACCCACTGTAATATTCAAAAATACCATACTTTTGAAAATTGCACATAATTAAACGTGAAAATCTGATATAATTGTGTACCACTTTATTAGATACACCTTGCTGGTACTGTGTTGGACACCTTTTTCCCTCAGAACTGCATTAATTCTTCATAGTACAGATTCAACAAGGTGCCAGAAACATTCCTTAGAGATTTCAGTCCATACTGACCTAATAGCATCACGCAGTCACTGTAGATTACTCGGCTGCACATCCATGATGCAAATCTCCCTTTCCACCACGTCATGAGATCCAGTGACTGTCGAGGCCGTTTGAGAACAGCGACCTCATCGTCATGTTCAAGAAACCAGTTTGAGATGACGTTAGCTTTGTGACATGTGCCACATTATACTGTGGACAAAAAGGGACGGACAAGGGCGGCAACAGTACTCAGGTATTTTGTGGCATTTAAACGAGTTAAATTAAATTTAAAGTTGGGTTGGTACTAAATGGGCCAAATTGTGGCACAAAAATCTCCCCCATACATTTACACCAACAAAACTAGCCTGAACTGTTGGTACGAGGCAGGACGGATTCATGCTTTCATGTTGTTTACATCAAATTCTGACCCGGCCATCTGAATATCGCAGCAGAAATTGAGACTCCTCTGATGTTTTCTCCAATTCTAGCCTCAGATTGCAGGTCTTAGCTGATAGGATTGGCATCTGCATTGTGAGTTCGGAGATGTTCTTCAGCGTAATCAGATGTTGTTTGAGTTACTGTTGCCTTTCTCAGCTCAGCTCGAACCAGTCTGACCATTCTCCTCTGACCTCTGGCATCAACAAGGCATTTTCACCCAGAGAACTGTCTCATACTTTTTTTATTGTGGCCCTAGAGCAGAGACATAATAACTGGCAGAGGAATCAAAGCATCAAAGTCCTAATTACTTAAAATGAATGATGTGCCAAATTCAAAACGTTTACTGCATAAACAAACAGCATAAATCCCATTCCTAACCCAATAACACACAAATCTCACTTTGACGTCTTTAGATTTTTTGCAAACCCCAGTGTCATGCTGTTATGTACACACTCAAGTCCTGTGATCTTGCGCCTTAGACACCAGGACACTTCATTTCCTGCAGTAATATTGATGTTATTATTTTTTCTGCACAGCAGACAGAAATGTGTGTGTGTGTGTGTGTGTGTGTATGTGTGTGTGAAAAATATGCTTTTATTGTTGTGTGATTGTGTCGTCAGGAGCGGGGCGGTGTAGCCGTGGCGGGGTCGGATTGGGTCGGCGTGAGTAACTCGCTCCAGATGCGTCTGACTCGGTAATTGATCCTGGAGCCTCTGAAATCCCCGGTTCAGAGCGACTCTGACCCGGCCTGGCCTGAGCTTAGCCCAGGTTAACGACGCCTCTTGGTTTTCATGGGAAGGTAGTGTTTCCAATCGCCATCACTGCCAAAATGTATTAACGTCACTTTGGTGCGCAGTGTTATAACCGACCAGATGATATTGCACTTTTTCTTTTATAAGTTATCTTGTAAACAGTGGGTCTGAAGATTTTTTTCCATGACTTGCACTTTAACATAATGGATCTTCTGAGACTTCTGGTAATGTGTTTTTAAACAAACCCGTGGCTCGTATATACATTAGCAAGAAGAAAAGAGTCATATCTGCACAGGAAATCATTTCATGGAAGTAATAAAAAACTTTTTTTGAATAGAAAAGTTTTAATGCAAAAAATATATATATATAAAGTTTAATACATTGAACAGAAAAATGGGAAAAAAGGAAAAAGTGAACACAAGCACATACCATTTTAACATTGCCTGTAGTGTATAATGTAGTCTCCATGTGTGTGTGTGTGTGTGTGTGTGTGTGTGCGCACGCCTGTGCCCTGCACTGGGTTGGCACCCCATCCAGGGTACCTTATGTCTTGCTTGGATAGAATAAGAAAATATAAAGTGTGCATGGACAGGAGAAAGATAATGTCCCCATGGACGTTAAAGGCAAACAGCAGTCTTTCCATGAGTCTGGGTAAAAGGGTGATCTGTGCAGTCTCTCTGCATGATATATGGCCGTCTGGATTGTAGGGTGGAGAATGAAGGGAGGCTTCAGTCTGGAGGATTTAGGTTGGACTTTAGAAGGTATTGGCTTTTAGAAGGTAAGAAATGAAATATGTCAGGGATTTGATGTGCTCCTAAGTCCTGTTCCATCTGCACACCTGGTTTTATCATCCACACTAACTTTCTCCTCCTACACTCGACTCTCTGTCTTGATTCCTGTCTCTCGCTCTCTCTCACCCTCTCTCTCTCTTTTTACAGTCCTACTCCCTCCTTGCGTCTCTTTTTCCCTCTATTTTCCCCCATTTCTCCCCCCTCCTCATACTTCCTGCACTCTGGGCCTTGCCAGACGGTCATAATTAACGAGGAAAACGATAGTCCCCATGGTCCTCTGCCTCTCCACTAAGCTCCTTGTCCACTGCCTGTGTGTGCTTTCATAGGAGTAAATGCACCTCTCTGTGTAGGAGCACATTTGTGCATCGTGTGTGTATGTGTGTGTGTTTGTGTATGTGCATGTGCATGCACAAGTGCGTGCGTGCGTGTGTGTGTGTATATACCTATGCTCTTGGCCTAGACTCCCTTTCTCCTCAATACTTCTTTATTCTCCCCATCAGCAATGGAGCGTGATCTCACCCTCTACAAATAACACTCTCGCAAAATGACTTCTCATAGAGCCACAACCTGGGAGTAATAGCTCACACGCAAGGAAAATTACCTTCCTGACAAAACACTCAATCTACCAGCATGGACCACATGCGTCTACAGGCCTGGAAATGCTTGTGTTTTGATTGGGTAACTGTTTGTGACAAATGAGTTAATTATGCATAAGCAGACAAGTTGAGGAAATTACGCAAACGGCATTCACCATTCAGCATTATACCTGCACGCGTGTGTAAGTTTATGTCCATCCAGACAAGCTCTCTTTTCCCGTGCTGTTACCTGTTGCAATGATTGATGACCTGTCTTCCTCGTGGTTACTCGGAGAACTCAATTATAATTATTGTGGTTAAGGTTTGGGTTGGGCTGGTCTCAGCCTCAGACGCTCCGCCCATGGCTCATGGAATAGCTGATAGTTTATTTACGCTTAGCTAACCGCAAGCTTCGGGGCCTTGGCGGTTATGATTTGATTGGACAGCCACACTTCTGTGTGTGTACAGATTTCTGTGCATCAGGAAAACAAACTTCTGAAGACTGTGCACAACTTTTAAGCTCTGTGTAACAGAACAACACCCCTTTGATCGCAGTGCAAAACATTTGCTCACTTTGTACCAAGAAAACAAACGTTTGAACAACAACCTTTGAACTATTTAAACACTGTGTAACAGGAAAATAAACGCCGTGAAAACATTTTAGCACTGCCTAACAAGAACATTGCAAATTTATTAACAATAAAATATTACAGTTTCATGTTACAGCTAATCAAATGTATGAGCAGTGTGTAACAACAAAACAAACATTTCAGTACCAAGTAATAGCAAAAAAATAGTCTCACACACTAAACAACTTATCAGTGTTGTGTAACAACAAAACATACTTTTTAGTATTGTGTAACAACAAAACAAACGTTTCAGTACTATTTAATAACAAAACAAGCTTTTCAGTACTGTGTACCAACAAAACTAATTTGTAACAGAAAAAAAGCAACCTTCAGTTTTGTGTAAAGGCACAACTCACTTTTCATGATCATGTAACAGTAAAACAAACAGCAATGTCTAATAGCGAAACAATCATCTTGTTCACCTTGTAACATGAAAAAAAATTCAGTACTGTGTAATAGCAAAACTAAATTTTCAGTAATGTGTAACAAAAAACTTTCAGTATCATATAACATGAAAAAAACGATCTTTTCAGTATCGTGTAACAACAAAGAAAAATTATCAGTAATGTGTAACAATAAAACAAACTTTTCAGTATTATATAACGTGAAAAAAATTACTTTTCAGTACTGTGTAATAGCAAAACAAACTTTTCAGCATTATATAATGTATATAAAAAAATGTAGTATTGTGTAACAACAAAACAAATTGTTCATTAATATGTAACAACAAAACACGCTTTTCAGTAATGTGTAAGAGCAAAAAAAAAAAAAAAAAAAGCATTTCATTATCATGTAACAGCAAACCTAACTTTTCACTAATGTGTAACACTAAACCAAACTTTTCGGTAAAAATAAACCAAACTTTTCAGTAATGTGTAACAGCAAAACTAACTTTTAATGTGTAACACAAAACATCAATATTGTGTAACACCGAAAAAACAAACAAACAAAAAAAATCCTCACTGAATTTAGGACGGGGTTTGAGTTAAGCTATAGAGTCAGAGTTTAGCTATGTTACTGGGTTTGACTAGTCATATGGTTGCATTAGGGTTTGATGTCCATCAGGATGAATACTGGCTTATACGAGGTTATTCATATTAAATCTAAATGCATGTTTTGTTTTGTTTTTTGGTTTGTTTGTTTGTTTTGATACTTTGCTATTTTATGAACTTTAATTACAGATCTAGACCGGAGGTTATCTCTATGCTGTATGGTAGCCTTGGCATGTTTCTGTCACATACCATCTTAATGGCATCTTGTCACAACGTTCCCAGCATGGAAAATCCAGGCCCGATCCCCGAGCTGCTGCGCTGATAAGAGAGTCTCTGATCTTTATCTTTCACTCAGAGTCAAAGGCAGGGTTCCAGATGGACCGACACAAGAACATTATCACAAATAAACAAACACAAGCCACTATATTACTCTCTTTCTCTCTCTCTCTCACACACACATATCTACAGAAACACATGTAGTGTGGAGCGTAGCTGAGATCTGTACTTCCGAGAGATTTGAAAATGCCTGGAAAATGGAGGTTCTGCCTCTTTTAAAGTATATTTTGCTATCTGGGCCGTGTGATAAGTCAGTGCCTTCAGATGCTATCTGTAAAGAAATGTAGACTTGACATTATGAAGAATCAAGGAAGTAATCACAAAAGTCAACGCAGATGAAGGTGTTTTAAAAAAAAAAGTAAAAAAAAAAAAAAAGAGAAGGCAAACTCTGGATTCAGATGTGACTCGATGCCTCGCTTTCATTAAAACTTTTTACAACTTTTTTTTGTACATTATGCACATTTATGAACTTTCTTTCTCTTGCTCATTAATCTTACTCATTTGTAATCTGATCAAAATCTGAAAAAAAAATCATCACTTGATGATTTGTTGTTTATTTTATTACTGGGACGTTCTGGGACATTTTAATTAAATTATCTATTAACAGCAAAAATAATATTCATTTAAAAGCTTACTTTCAAATGTGTTGGTCAGAACCATAATTCTGTCCATTATGACCCTTTATTTTCGTTTTTTTATACTTAATTATTCACTATGCTCTTGCTAGCAGAACAAAATTATGGATTTTTTTGCTTTTAAGTTTTACATTTTTCTCAAAGTGCGTTCATGCTGCATTTTAAAAACACTAACACTGACCATAAAATGCTGCCTAACCAAGCAACCTCATTAAATTAAGTAGTATCCCCAATAAATCACAGAACCAGTTAACAGTCTCTCCAAAAATCTCTCCTAAGCTGCAGGAAAATAAGGAAAATCTTATGCCAGTAAAGCGAATAACGCTCGCAAAACTGCAAAACCAAAGTGTAACATCTCTAAGTACAGTAGATTTGTTTAATGTCCACCGACAAACATCAGTTTTTCCTCCTTTGCTCTGTGTGAGTGTGTGTGTCTGAGTCTGTGTGTGTGAGAGAGAGAGAGAAAGAGAGAGGGAGAAAGTGAGTGAGTAAGTGGCAGAGTGAAGAGTGTGTATTGTCGTGTAAATATTGTGTTGTGCTCCAGTAGCAGCAGCTCTTCCTGCGCCGGCCTGTTTATTTTTCTTCCGGACGGACGAGTTCTTATCAAATAAGCAGGCAGCTCTACACAACTCGCAACACACACACTCACACACACGTTATTAATTATTATGAAAGGAGAACTTTTGGCTCTTGTGGGTTAAAAAAAAATACAGTTTTCCTTATGATGACCAGGTCAATGTCACAACAAATATTTCAATCCATGTGGACACACACTCACACACACACGCACACACACACATACACACACATTCACACAAAGAGCTTTTTGAGG
>JAOVVB010000027.1:4745434-4767664 GCA_028570985.1 Heterobranchus longifilis | reverse complement strand
TTATTTTGTGTCTGTATGCGTGTGTGTACAGCGCGCATGTAAAGCAAAAGCAAGTCTCATTAGAGAGGTTAAAAATCTATTTTCTCTCTCTGCTCAAGGCTCAGCCTGCTCTTTGTGTCTGTGTGAGCGCGCGTCATGGGACACCGTGCCACACACACACACACACACACACACACAGACCCCTCCTACTACAAACAGAAACACTTATCTGTCTGGATTTATTTTAACTTTTTTTTAAAGGTAAAGTGCAGATTAATTAGTTTTTTCCTTTATATTTTGTGTTAATTATTTTTATGTATTTATTTTTTGGGGCTGTGAAACAAATAATTAAAGTTTCTATTATTTCTTATGGGAAAATTCGATTTGGTTTTTGAGTGTTTTGAAATACGAGCCTGCTTCCGGAACAAATTATGCTCGTAATCCAAGTTTCCACTGTATACAATACTTAATGCTTTATCTCCCAATCCAGCTTTTTTTGTAAACATGCAAACACATTCATATTTTTATCAGATAAAAAGAAACACATTCGCTAAACACAATTTCATGCCCTTTAATATAGTGTCTGAACTCATCTTAACATGAACATGATCTTAATTGTCATTCAGATGAAACTTGGCCGATTTAGATTTCACATGAATGATCATTTAAATGATTATTGTTTGAAGTGAGACAGTATAACCATGTGCCATTTTTGGGGCACATATAAAATTATCTCCCCAAAATGGCTGAAGTTAGCAACTAGAAATTTTTAGAGAAGCAAGATTGCTCAGCTTCCATGTTGCATAAACTTCAGAAGTAGCTTCTTTGGCACACATTTTCTGTATAATATGTATAACATAAAAAAAACTTAAATCAGTACCAATACTTTCAGTACCGATCAGTACCATTTAGTTAACATTAATGTTCAGATGAAGAAATACAACATTTAAGAAACAAAATGGTGTCCAGATCATAGAGACAAGTTTGTGTGGGCATAGTGAACAAATAATAATAAGAATAATAAAGAAAATATAGATTATGATCACGCTTTAAAACGTTTATTAAAGTAACAACTACACTCCCTAAACACTCCTCCATATCACTGGTCATATCTAAGAAACACTCCATAATCTCACACCTCTTCAGGGCCAAAATGGCTGCCATGGCCACCATCTATCACTTTCTCTTCTCTCTCCATCACACTCTCTCTCTCGCTCTTTCAGTTTTTCTCCCTGGTAACACTCTTGCTCATTAGGATGTTTGACGTTGGCTAACACCGGCATTAATGTGTTTGTAGCTGCTTATGAGAGTTTTTTTGTGGCGTGGCATTTACTGCATGAGTGAAAGAGCGAGAGAGCGAGAGAGAGAGAGAGAGAGAGAAAGACTGTCTTTCCAGATGTGCCTTTAACAGCCCTGCCAAAGCCGCCATTGGATGGAGCCATGAGGGGGCGGTGAGCTAGGTGTTGTTGGCTAGCATTGGACCCGTATCTATATATGTGAGTCTGTGTATGAGGGAATGAGGGCATGTGCGTGCGTGCGTGCGTGTGTGTGTATGTGTGTTGGAGAGTGTAAATGAGTTTTCCTGCTGTGAACCACTTCACATTAATGGCTCAGGTGCACAGAACGCCTGGAAAAACAATGAACAGTATGAGCGTGTAAAAGCCTGAGGAAAGTTTTAGATGTATGCGTGTGAGTGTGTGTATGTGTGTGTGATTGTAATTAATGCTAAAGGTGTGTGGGTTAATAATTACAGGTGTCTGATCTTGAGTACGGTATGATCATGAAAACGATGCAAAGAAAGAGGAAGCGCACATCCACCATTGTGCAAGTGGAAACCTGGGTCTTGTTATTCAAACTAATGAATTCGTTAATGATTCGTAAGAACTTCACATCGTTAACGTGTTTATGCGATTTAATTAATGGGTTACTCTTTCAAGTTTAAAACTTTTTCTTTCTTTTTTTTTTCAAATTACACATGCAAATTACGTATATTGTGTTTTATATTAAAAAACCTAAAAGAGCGAGCAATCCAAAACAAATCTATAAATTAAGACAAATAAGACTAGCTGTTCAGTTAGTACCAAAGTAATGGCTCCCTATAAAAGGAGGAAGAGTTAGTGTGTGTCTGTTGTAGCTGACACGCTGCACTGTCCGAGCTGCATTATTGGAAGATTTAGCACACGTTGCACTCCGGAGGTACTCTTTCGACATGTTTTGTTGTTTTCAGCTCTCTGTGCGCTTTGCCTTTTATGGAGTTTCATGGGCGTCGCTATATGTAAATCAGCTCTGCTTCGTGGAAACGCTTCAGACTTCAGGGGTTCGTATGGCTTAAGTAAAATGTTTGTAAACGTTCAGGTTTGGAAGAGTTTAAAAAGGGATCCATGAAAAATTACATACACTTTTAATGTGAAAAAAACCTCCTGTAAAAGTACTATGATAAATTGGGATGTCTTTGATGATTTTCATGGAAGCCACGCCCACTGCCGTGGGCACCTATGATAAGGAAGTGTATAAGGTGTGCATGCTGTTCGTCATACAAGACCGATTTCGTCTGCGAGGTATTATTCGGTTTTGGGTGCATGTGGAAGTTGATGAGTGTGTTCTGACCGTGTGTGTGCAGGGCTGCAGCTCATTAGTCACGGTCGTTAAAAGCACGCCCGCTTTACTGTTCCACTGGCGCGGCCTTCAAAGCCCCGGCGCCACCTTTCATCTCGCTCTCACCTGCTCCTCCTACGCCCGTGAGGAAGAGGAGCGTGAGGAAGAAAGTCGTCTCACAGCCATGTGCACGCGCTCTCTGACACACCTCAACCCTGGCTTTGACACTGCAGGGTGTGTGAGTGTATGTGACCCCTTGCCCTCTGCCTCACAAACCGT
Organism: Heterobranchus longifilis; assembly: GCA_028570985.1. Taxonomy (NCBI): domain Eukaryota; kingdom Metazoa; phylum Chordata; class Actinopteri; order Siluriformes; family Clariidae; genus Heterobranchus; species Heterobranchus longifilis. The sequence continues at coordinate 4,764,811 of JAOVVB010000027.1, read as the reverse complement.
GCTGCATGCCTGCATACGACTCTCAGAGACGTGCTTCGGCCGTGAGATAAGATCCAGATGTGCCCAAGTGACTCCGTGCACATTAGTGGAGCGGATTGTTGGGTGCGAGCCCACTGGCGTAACCCCTAGTGACCTCGCGGCCCTGCAGGCAGGAAGGGCTCGCAATTGGCTTCAGCTGTGACCCGGCTCTGCAGCGTTCGACAAGACAAACTGTTTTTAAACACCGCACGGCTTTCTGTGCCTCCAGGCCGAGAGAAAGAAAGAGAAAAAGAGAGGAAGGGGTGTGTGTGTGTTTGGGGTAAAGGTGAGAAGGACGCAATATGGAGGAATGAAGTGAACAAGAACAAAGGCACCATAAATCTAAGAAACTGCATGAGCTTCTGGATCTGTTTATGCCGCATATTTCCAGATGCTTTACGGTAAAAAAAATAAATAAATAAAGGTGCTGTCTATCAAAGTCCAGTTGGACGCAATAAACACAACCATGGCGTCTCCAAGCACAATAACCTCGAGTTAGTTGTTTTATGAGCGCCAGATCAATATGAGATTCAGACGCTTTTCACTGCTTGATGTTGTTGTTGTTTTTTGTGATCATGCTCCTGTTGAGATGCCAAGCCCCCTTCTGTTCCACCATCACCACTCCTTAGCATCAACCTAAGTCCTTCTTTTTACTCTCCTGTCTATGAGAAACTAGTGCGATACTGTGTGTGTGTAAGAGGGACAGAGAGAGAGAATGAGGAAGTGGGAGAGAAAGAGGGAGAGTGAGAGTGTGTTTCTGGCATTTGTATGTGTCAGTGCCAGGGTTTTTGAGAAGAGAAGAGCCTGCTGGGCCACATTAATACCGCACGCACAGAGGGGGGGCTCCCCTCATTCACCGCTGACTGATGTCCGTCTCAAATTGATTTATGGAAGCAGCCCTTAATCAATTATGTGCATAGAGAGGGAGAGAGAGAGAATGAGGGAGAACAGAGGGAGAGAGAGCGAGGGGTGAAAGAGAGCAGAGAGGTGAAAAAAAAGGGGCTGAAGGAGTTTGCAGTGTGAATGGTGGGCTGTGGAACTGAACGCTGTGGTTGTGTGTGGTTGCGGCACTCAGCACGCTTTTTCAAAGATGTGCACAGAATTTAATGCCTATATTTCAATATAATTAAAACTAATAGTCAATCAATACTCCAGAATTTTTTATTTTTGCCAACTTGAGCTCATTCTACTTATCCATTGCTAGCGATAAGAATTTCAAAACATTTCCTTGAACCGAGAAATTAACATACAACCAGTTAAATCCAAACTTTCCTACAACAGACATCTAGGGGGCAGCTGTAGCGCTCGACACATTATTCATGAATTCTTCAGTTAATTGAGCGTGAGTAATTGTTTACTGTATTGCTCCAGTGTTGAATAACATTAAATAAACCACAACGATGACAGCTTTATTCATTTGCACCAATCCATTCTTTTCAACATCTGCCCCTAGACGTCCATTGGAAGTGAGCTTGGAGTAAGACCTGCGTATACTGTAGGAATGAAGGGTGTTCAAGTCAAACCGGGACATTTGATTGTGCAGAATAGCAGAACAACGTTATGAGTGTAAAACCTCTCTTTATTTCTTTCTATAATCCCTTGCTACACTAATGCACTTATCCCAGTGTTTCACTAGTGCTTGGACACCATCAAGCCATTTCCACATGTTTAAGCCATTAAAGGAGTTCCTGGGGGGCCAGCATTTCAGACATGAAGCAAGCAGTGGAAAGAAAACTTTCTACCTTGATGGTGTCCAAGCAGTAGTGAAACACTGGAAAAATGTGCACCAGTGTAATAAAGAGGAATAAAGAGAGTTTCTACTCTCATAACTGTCTTCTGTTATTCTGGACAATCAGTCCTAGTTTGACTTGAACACTCTTGTGTGTATGTGTTTCTTTGAATTGCTGAAAAGACTGCAAACTGGTTAATGATTTATAAAAACACATACAATCTCTCAGTAAAGCCCCAGATGTTGATAAACCATAGGAATTAAAACTAAAAAAGTGTTAAATATAAAGATTTATTTTATGTCTTTTAGCCCCTTATTATTATTATTATTATTATCTTCCTACTATTATATGGAATTTCCAGACCAGTAAAGTATCTATCTATTATTATTATTATTATTATTATTATTATTATCTTACTTTTATTATTAGTTTGAGTAATATTAAGCTTTGAGTTATATAAAAAATGTATAATTAATTTGTGTTTTCCCTTTTGTGTTTTTTTGATAATATTAATAATATTAAAAATATATTATTATTATTATTATTATTATTATTATTATTATTATTGTTGTTGTTGTTGAAGTAATTCATATAAACCTTTCGGAAGTAGGATGCACCTTCAGGCGCACAGTTTATCAAACAGATAAAATATGACCTCCCTTCATTCTTCCTCCTTTTGTTCTTGTCAGTGATCTAAAGACTCCAGTCCATGTATCACTCTTTTGACTCCTGCTCCACCTCTCGCTCTCAGCGTTACGCACTGAAGTGTAGGAAAGGAAAAAGTTCCTGCGCTGGCTGTGAATGAATGAATGAATGATATGATGGGAGCGAAGAACATAAAAGCTGCCTTTGGCTTTAGCAGAGCACTTTACAAAGCTCTTGTGAAGCTAAACCCTATTGTGTTTGCTATGATGTAGTTATGCTCGGTGTGTGTGTGTGTGTGTGTGTGTGTGTGTATGTGTGTGGATGAACGAGAGAGGAGCTGAGAGTATGGAGTGTTTTAAAACGTTCTTGTCATGCTGGCTCTATTGTGTGTGCGACATGGCAGGGGGTGTGAGTATGAGTGTGTGTGTGTGTGTGTGGGGGGGGGGGGTCATGCTGTGCACTCGTTTCTTCAGCCTGTCAGAACTCTATCCGAGATTCAGCCGGAACTAATCAACTCCAATAGGCCTACCCACAATGCCCTGCACCGTGCTGGGGGCTGGAATGTGGGAACAGAGGGATGAGAGCAAAACCCGCTCCAACACACACACACACACACACGCCAGGTCTACACCACTTCTCACTCAGCCTGTACCACATACAACACTCCCACTGTTTCACACTGCCGTAATAATAAACACTTGCAATAATATTTTCATAGCAGGCAACAGCCTGCCTCGGATCACAGCGTCACACAGCTGCAGCAGACAGACAGACACACACACACACACTCACATCATGTCTCAAATACGAGGTCACAAACCTACGATAAATAATATTCTTGTAGAGATTTTTTTTTCTCAATTTCAAAAATGAAAAAGGACCGCTGTCGAGCAGGCAGACATTTAGTTGACTTTATTTATCGGCACAAATTATACTCGACTCCTGAAGGGTCCTGGGTCACCAATATGGCACCCACCCATAAGAACCTTTTATTATTATTATTATTATTATTATTATAATAAGGGACGTGGCAATGCTGTGTTGTCTTGCACCTCCAGGGTCCGGGTTTGATTCCCACCTCAGGTCTGTGTACATGGAGTTTGCATTGTCTCCCCATGCTTGGTGGGTTTCCACCAAGTGGTGGGATGACTGTGAGTGTGTGTGTGCCCTGCAGTGGACTGGCACCTCATCCAGGGTGTACCTGTGACTCTGTACAGGATAAATGGTATAAAGAATGTGTGTGTATATGTGTGTGTGTGAGAGAGAGAGAGAGAGAGAGTGCTGGTGGTGAGTACTTACTTCTAGACAGGTTCTAGTTTTTACAACTGAAAGGAAAAGCCTTTGGTTCCATATAGAACCTGTAACGATTCTGCCAGAACAGGTAACTTGGACAACCCTTGTGGAAATGGTAAGAATTTGTAAATAAATATTGCTAAAGATGCTCTCTAGATGCTCCTCTAAATGTCTGAGCTAAGGATAAGGAAAGTCAGCACACAACAATATTTCCAGTCCAACTTTGGAATTTCAAGCCTTCCTTCTTCCGTCTTCGTCAGACACGAACAAAAAACTGTATGCATCAGTGCGAATAAAAAGGGAAAAAAGCCACACCACATCACACCACACCACACCACACCACACCACACCACAGCAGTGCCTGGTGATGTTCTGAAGGGAAAAACACACCAGGAGAAAGTGCTCATAAACAAGTTCATGTGTTACTAAGACAGCCAGACAGCTTCTACTGCCCCCTGCTGGACCCACACATCCTTAATCAAATGATTCACACAAACATGTAGTTTTATCAAGACTTGAGTGTTAAGCTTGTAAAAAAAGTGAGTTGAGTGCACTTATCAGATCGATGTCTTCTTCTGAGTGTCTAGTGTGTGTGTGTGTGTGTGAGGGTGAGAGGTCTGATGATATGGCCCTTCAGGAAGGTGAAGTGGGAGCATTTTTTAAACATGTAAAGAAAAGCCCAAGCCCGCCCTCATAATGAGAGCTCCTCGTTGTGTTTTAATGAGTGTGTGTTTAAGTCTGCGAGAATGAGCGTTCGTGCGTGTCGAGGAGGAGGAGGAGGAGGCTGGAGGGTGAAGGGGAACGAGGGTGTGTGAGAGGAAGAAAATGATAAGAGAAACAGATCGATTTGGAAGCTGGGAACAGGACACATCAAGGACCTAGACTGAAAATCCAGCTTAAATGCCAGCTGCATTATCATAATGTGTGTGTGATAGTGTATTTTAACTGATGTGGTGTCACTATAACATTCGACATTATGGGGTTTAAATTAATTACACATAGTTTAAATATTAAGAAACGCTTTTTAATACATATAACTGGTAGTGATAGTCTGATTAATAATTCCATGATTACAGGATTCCCAGAGGAACGATGTCATTCTTCCTAAAGAATAATAAAATCACTTTTATTAGAAACAAAATCCGAGTCGATACTGACATTAGGGTGTAGTAGATATGGCACCGTGTATCGACACTAATGCACAAATCAATGGAAATACCTCATAAATATAGGAATGTGTGTGTGTCTGTGTTTGAGGAGGGGCTGCCTATTGACTCTTGAATGACAGGAATAAAGGGCAGCACATGGGAATGGGCTCTTGGCTCTCGGCAGGGGGCTGCATTGAGAGCCACTGGGACGGGGTTAATCCCCTATTCACCCTCTGCGTTTCCTTGGCGACCCTGAACTCACCGTTTCTGCATGGCAGTTTCCCAGCCCACTTTATGGCACGCAGTTATTATGTGCAATATTTATCTCTTTTGATCGCCTCATTGAGGAGGTCGAGTAAACTCAAGTGCTCCATAAATCGCTGAAGCGGACCACAGACCTCCCTCTTCTGGAGTCGCGTCAGGGCCGAGAAATCAAAATAAATCAAAAATTAAAATGGTGTTGTGTTGTGTCATTTTTTTTAAATACACTAAGTCCCCCACATATGAACATTCAAGTTACGAACTTTCTAAGATACGAACAGGCTTTCTCGCATGTTAAATCGCGGAAGTTAGATCACAATGTCACGTGTGTGCAGCGTGCATCCCAGGATGTCTGGAACTGAGCGTAAAAGAAGCAGTGATGAAACTGGTACTGCTAAGATCCGGCAAGCAAGACAAAAGGGAAAATAATTGGGAGAATGGAGCTAGGTTCTTTTAACATGAATCGTTCAACCATCGGCACGAGTCTAAAGATCACTGTACTGTAATATACTGTGTATAGCAAATTGTGTTAGTATCCTAGTACCTAGACAATGTTATTGGACTTCTAAACACATTCTCAGAAGAGAACTTGTTCACATCCAGGGGACCTACAAGTTCTCAAAGTTTCAATATCTCAATATTGAAAAAAATGATATATAATTTTTTCTCAGTAGCTAAAAAGCATAATTAAAAAAATTATACAATGTCTTCATGAAAGTGTGTTTTGTTAGCAGCAAAAACACTGTATGATCTATACAGTCAGTGTTTTCGATTTAAAAATCATACGAAGCAGTGAAGTGATATTTCGTGTCCATGTCGACATGATGTCCTAAGCTGAACTTTCTAAGCAGGAACCCGGGCGGTGTTTTCTAGCCATAGGCCGCTTTAGTGTAAAGTGCTGATGAACACAATGCAGTTTATGTTCAGAGGTTTTATTTATTCCTCTTTTTACAATCTGTACAGTCTTTGTTTTACAGTTGCATTACATAACAATAGGAGGAAACCCTGAGAGGAACCCTGAATGTCATTGATTGAGTAGTGTCATCGTCTGTTGAGTAGAACGGTTCTGTTCTCATGAATGGTGAAATGTTCTCTTTCTGTTTTCATATTTTTTTGTAACTGTTCTTTGTTTTTAGTATTTGTACCTGTATTGCTTTGGTTGTGTTAATCCCAAGTTTAGTCTTCAGCCCCACAATGAGCGTCTCACTGTCACGAGCGCTGTTGATTGTTGAACCTTTTGTCTGATAATGTCCCAATACTTCTGGCCCTTGAGAATTCCAGAAAACTGTAAGCACTGATGAATTTTCCAGCTGATGGTCGACTTTTTAACTTTTTTTTTTGGTCTGCGATTGAGGATGTTTCTGTTCCGTACTCTGCCATTCTCAGGCTCGTAGTTTTGAATCTGTGTCTCGTCACCAGTAATGATTCTCTTTAAGAAACATTTTCCCACATTTTGTTTGCAGATATCCAAACACGTCTGTTTATGGTCTTCTGTGAGTTGTTTCCACACCAGGTACACCGTCAGACCACAGAACTCGAATCACTGCACGCTGCTCTTCTTTCGTGCAAATCACTATTGGGCCGCCCATAGTTGCTACACCGGGGTTTCAAAAGAATAAAAGCAACACGTTCACACCTGCACAGCAGAGACTGGGGAGACAGTAGCCTTGAACGGAAAGCGCTGATAAGAGTTTTATTTTTTGGAATCACCTGTATTTTTAGACAACTCCATAGACCGTGTTGCAGTGCTGTGGTTCTATTGAATTGGGGGTTGAATATTGCCGCCTTTGCGAGACAGTTTGCTGATCTCCTCCTTCAGTGATTTAATCTTCTCGGCCTGGCTCTGGACACGAAGCTGAAGCTTTCGGATGTCTTCTTCTTCGGCCTGCTGGGAATCCTGGAATGGACAAATCTGATACACACAGAGACACATATCAGCACTCTGATTTTCATTCAAATTAAAATGCTCACACCAGGGAGGAATTACTTTACAATGATGAAAAAAAAATTAAATAAATAAATCCTACTATCCAGACACAACTTACCGTTTTGCGCTGCAGGTCATCGAGCTTGTCTTCCAGCAGCTTCTTCTCGCTCATCAGGGCTTTGAGCTGGCGCAGGCGTTCCGTGTTCTCTTTGCACGCAATCGCCAGCTCCTTATCGGCAGCGTCTACTTTCGCCTAATACACACACTTGGGCTTTTAATAAAAGAGATCTGAGCACCAGCTTTAATCCTTACATGTGTATTCAGTCAAAGATGAACAGAGCTACATTGGCATGTCTCTCTTTTATTTTGTGTGTGTGTGTCTGTGTCTGTGTGTATATACCTGCCACATCCTGAGCTCGTGCCAGTGATGAGCCTCCTGCACTTGCTTCTCGTACTTCAGCTCCTCCAGCTTCCGGTTCCCGCTCAGAGTCTGCAGAGCCTCCAGATCCACCAGCTTTCCAAATCTATCTAACATCAGCTGCTCACACTTTGCCTTCAACTCTAAAAAACATACACACACACACACACACACACACACACACAACACACGTTATCCACCAGTCTCACCGTATTCCTCCAAACAGCACGATTCAGTAAACAGAAAAACGGACCTTGACTTTTCTCCATCATGTTTTTGAGTTCGCTTCGGAGCTCTACGTGTTGTTGGCGTGCTTCTTTGTAGAGCTGCTTCTGAGCACAATTCTCATGCTGCAGCTTGTGAATTTGCTCGTGTAGTCGTTTCACAGTCGCCTTGTTTATCACCAGCGCACTGCTCAGGTCAGAGGACATCTTTTTGTTCTTTAGACACTCAATCTGAGTGAGTGAGAGAGAGATACGGAGAGAAGAAGGAAGGTTTAGGATGTGGTGACAGAACTATATAGCATACTATTACTTAACAACAAACACACACACACACACCTGGTGTAGCCGTAGTGGGACGACCACATCGAGCTCATTGAGTTTCTGCTGCTTCTCACGGTTCAAGTGCTCCAGGTCGCCCTCTGCTGCTTTCAGATTGCTCTGCGCTATCTTCTCCTGATTTAAAAACAAAACACACACACATTGACGCTGTATAACTTATAACTAGAAATTCCTACGTGGAAAAGGGGAAGCTCCCCAGGGTTCGGAAGGTCCCAGGTTCAAATCCCATGACCACCAAGTTGTCCCTGTTGGGCCCCTGAGCAAGGCCCTTAACTCTCAACTGCTCAGATGTATGATGAGAAAAAAATGTACGTCGCTCTGGATAAGGGCTTCTGCCAAATGCCTAAATGTAACAGGGAGTGTCAAATCAACATGGACGCTCACTGTGTTAAAAGTCAGCACATCACTCATTACAGTTAGACGATGAGTTTGTTTCACGTTTTCTTGTAAATAAGCCGAACGTTAGTAACATCCTCTTACTTTCTTAGTGAGCGCGTCAAGCTCCTTCTTCAGACTGTCTGCTTCCATCTTCTCCTCCTGCAGTCGCTCCTCCAAATCCAGACGTTGGTCCCGCAAGCGCAAAGTGCTCTCGAAAAGCTCCGGGTCGCAATCTTATACAGAAACACAAACAAGAAAAAATATCTACGCAGGAAAAAAAAAAGTATCTAATCCAATAATTTTTTTTTCCCGCAGCTTACTCGGAGGACAGACGCTAAGGTCATAGGCAGCAGCTTCATCCGAGCCTTCATAATCCTCATCACTGTCCCAGTCTGACAGCTCTTCAGAATCGACCTCGCTCTCCTCTTGTTCCTCTGTACGACATCATCATAAGCAGAAATAGCCATTAACACACACACACACACACAAACACACACACATAGACACAAACAAACAGAACTCACCATCAGTGTGAAGCTTCTCTTTCTTCTTGGCTCGTTTAATCTTTTTCTTGAAGACTCGGGTGAGAAAATCTTCAAACTTGTTGTTTTCTCCGAGCGAAGCCTCGAACGTAAATGCTAGCACTTTCTCTCTCTCGTTCAGGATCGCGATATCTCGGTTCTTCATCTCTAACTGATCTTTACACTCCTCCAGCTTTGACTAAACCACACACAAAGCTCTCTATCAGTGATAGTCACACAATTGTAACAAACACACACACAGATAAAGTCACACACACGCACACACCATGAGCTCTCTCTCCTCCTTCACGCAGACATTTAGCCTCTCCTGTAGCGTGATCTCTCTCTTTTCGAACTCCTCGAGCAGCAGGAGCTCTTGAGACAGCGTGTTGCATCGGAGGTCAGCCAGCTTCATCTGCACGTCCAGCGTGATCTTATCATGACGGAGGAGACGGAGCTTTGCATCGAACACGCACACGGCCTCCTCCATCTGCACCGGAAACGAAAACAGTCTTAAAAACATTTCTTCTGTGATTAATATGTGTACCACACACACACACACACACACACACACCTGTTTGATCAGCTTGTCTTGCAGGTAAAGGTTGCGAATCTCCTCCACCTCCATCACCTCCTGTTCCAGCTCGGTGAGGTTCTCACTCAAGGGTTCATGCACCTCCTCTGCGTGTCCAGTGTCCTTGTCCCCGTCCTGTTGCTTCCCCTCCTGAGGCTCCTCGAGCTTGTCGGCGTCGCTGCCGTGACTCGTTGTGGCCTGTGTGGCGGTGTAGCGCTCCTGCGTGGCATGGCTGTACTCTAGCTCCTTCTCAGGCGTCTCGTCGAGCATCAGTGTTGGCGGGGTGGGTGGTGTCCGGTGCTTCTCCGCGGGGAGGCGCTTCTGTACGGCCAGAAGCTGGTCCATGAACAAGTTGAACTGGGAGATTAAAGCCACCTTCGAGTCACGCAGAGCCAGGACACGCATGTTCATCTGGTTTTTCCTCTTGTGGATCTAAATCAGGTGAACCGTTCATGCACACACACACACACACACACACACAAAAGCTAGAGGGTGTTAATGCCTTGGTGTTAGGGAGGATACATTTTTTTTAAAGACCAATAAACACCTGAGGCAATATTCATGAAAATTCGTAAATGTAAGACGACGACGAAAGTCTACGAAAATTCTGCTAAATCCTACAGAAACGTTTCTAGATAATCCGCACTGACCTGCTCCTCGAGCTCGACCACTTGCGCCATCTTCTTCTCCAGGTTTATCCTCAGATGCTCCGGCACGGTGTAATCCTTCGCCGACTTCAGTTTGAAGTCGCCCATGTTCTCCTTGGCCAACTGGATCGCACGAACCTCCTCAGGATCCTCGTAGTCCTTGCTAGGTTTGGAAGCATAGCTGAGGAAAAAAAAAAAAAAAGATACAGCACTACAACAATGCAGATGCTGGAGTTTTCCTTTCACTTTAAACAGTCAGTAGTGGCACCAGAACTTTTCTACACCTTGGAGGTTTTGGTGCCGATCTGAGAGCAAGTGTAAACGTCCAGACTTACAATTCTTTCCACTCTTTCCTGTTCTGCTCGATTTTAGAGCGAGCCTGCTCCGCTTTCTCGGCTGCCTTGCGCAGTTTCTCTGCCTGCCTGGCTGCCAGTTTGCCCGCGGTTCCCTGTGGCACCGGCCGCTTTAACACTGCTGATGGAGGAGATCGATTACTCGCGTTACACAATCGTGTTCTGCAGGCGTGAATACTTTCAGCTAACTAATAACAGGACCTAATCTGAAGACATTTACAACCTTAAGTGCATAAAAAGTATAATGCCTCATTTGTTAATGCACTAAAAGTGGCAGCACTTGAAAAAAAATAAAATGGCAGGTTGGTTACTGTAACTCCTTTTTAGTCAGATCATCCTGTTGATTATTCTCCCATTACCGCATACACTCAAGTGTTTAATTGTTTAAAGCACCGGTAAAAACTGCACACACGCAGACTAACACAAACATATTTGAATTGCAGTGCTCTTACCGCTAATGCCATCAGTGAGGGTTTCTTTCTGTTCCTTAGTGCTGGAGCGATCCTGAGGGGCGTGGTCAAACCGTTGCTCGACTCTTACCTGTTCCTTCGGTTGGTGGTGTTTGCTGGCCAGCGCCACCAACTTGTAGGTGGATACCTTATGATCACTCTTGATGGCAGACACTGTCACTGTGTCACACACCACCGAGCCCAAAAACCTGAATGTGTCACACACACACGCGTGCACACAATTAAAAACACACAATGAAAGCAAGTTAAAACTAAATAGCTAAATAAATATATAAAATAATGCACTGTTTAGAGAGAAATGAGGAGTGACAGCACCTGTCGTGGAGCTTCTGCAAGCCGATCCGGTTTTTCTCTGTCTCCCAGGCTAGTTCTCGCTTCACCTTTTCCACATTCTTAGCTGTAGATCTCGTTACCTCCTCACTGAAACATCGATCCAACTCGAGCTCCTGAAACACGCATCAAAAATCAACGAAACAACATCTGGTGCACGGGAACGAACCATCTCAACGAATCATTTCCTCCTCTGTAGCAGCGTGTAAAGGTACAGTAAAAGTAAATGCACCTGAACACACGCAGGAATGAAGCAAGGTGTGTGTTAGTTACCGAGCGCTGCAGGCGGATGCGTTCTGGAAGGGTCAGATTTTCCTGCAGCAGGGCGTTGAAACGCCGCCGCAACTTGATGAGCTTATTCCGGCGCTCCTGCTTCCTCAATTTAGCCTCCCATTGCAAGCGGTCTGACTCCAACTTCTGCTTAGCCGTCTCTATGCTGCACACACACACACACACACACACACACACACAATCAAGTTCTTTTTAATCTGATTCTCTAGCAATCAACTAACCAATAATGTAATCCATGTTTTTCTGGAAAGCCCTTGCATCAAATATTGGCACCCAGACCTCCCCTTGAGGGACCCATTCAGACAGGGACTAACAGGCTCCTAAAAACAGGGTTTTAGACCATTTTATGTGCAGAAGATTTAAAATTCCTTTATATTTGTTTTAATAAATACTCGTCACTAGATGCAGTGTCGGTCCCAAGCCCGGCATAAAACCAGCGGCAAGTTGTGTGAGCAGATCGGATGGTCCACTGCAGCGATCTCTTTACCAGAGCAGCCAAAAGACCAACAACAAACTTTGATATAAAATGTACATATTTATATATATTCATTGCAGTTCACATGTATTCCAATGTATTTCTTAAAGAATTAACAACTATTTGTATTTAGTTTCTTCAACGTTTGAAAAAGGAAGAAGAGTGTCTAGGGGTGCCATTAATTTTGAGTTGATTATAAAAAATGGTGCAACGACTTAAAGTATAAAGAAAGAGCCCCTGTCTGTTATCATTTCCACACACAATCACCTGTAGGCAGCGGGGTCATCTATATCCATAGGCACAGACACCGTGTCCAGACCCAGGCGGGGTGAGGGCACTTTGGCGTCTTCCTTCTGAGGTGCCTCCATCACGTCCTTCTCCAGCAGCCTGAACGAGAAGATGTTTCCGTCTGCGGCGGTGCACAGCACGAAGCGGCCGTTGTGGCTGACTCGGAGCTGCCGGACGGTTCCGTACTGGCTGTCAAAGACACTGAGCACCTGGTACACCTTCATGTTCGCAGGCTGCAGGTCTCCGGACTCCAGCGGATACGCCCGGATACTGCCGTCCTGCATCCCACACAGCAGCATCTGCCTCGCCTCGCTGAGGGGGGACGGAGGGGGACGCAAAGACATGAAAACTAACTGACTGCATGTGATTGTGTATATATACAGTATGTGTGTGTGCATATTTGTGTACCAGAAGCAGACAGTGAAGATGGGATTGTGATCTGCATCTTGGACAGGGACATGAGCGAACGGCTCGTCTGTCCTCTCTGTCGCGTCCACAGACGCCTGCTCCGAAAACTTACAATGATACAGATACCCTGAGTCATAGCCTCCCTGTGTGTGTGTGTGAGAGAGAGCAACAAAAAGAAAGAAAGAACATTAAAGGGGTTATGAGAGAAGAAAAAGAACAGAAAGACACAAAATAATTACAAAAAAGGAAAAACAAGAAAAGGAAAAAAGGAAACAAAAACAGAGCAAAAAAGACAAAAAGAAAAGACGTGTGAGAGTAAAATAAAACTCAAGTCCGAGTCTGTATGTGCATTGTGTGTATGTGTGTGTGTGAGAGAGAGTATTTTGTGAATTCTGTGTATTTTGTGAGTATTTTTTTAATGTGTGTAAAAAAAATTATGAATTTTGTGTATTGTATAGTTTGTGAATGTGTGTGCATGCACTTTGTGAACGTGTGTATTTCTTTGAGTGTGTATTTTGATTATGTATGTATGTTAATTTTGTAAATGTGTGTGTGTGTGTGTGTGTGTGTTTGTTTTGTGAGCGTGTGTGCATTTTGTGAATGTGTGTGTGTATTTTTTAAATGTGTTTAAGGTTTTTGTGAATTCTGTGTACTGTATAGTTTGTGAAAGTGTGTGTGTGTGTGTGTGTGTGTGCACACTTGTGTGTGAACGTGTGTATTTTTTTGAATGTGTGTATTTTGAGAATGTGTGCATTTTGAGTGTTTTTAATGATGTTTTTTTAATGTGTATTAAAACAAAATTCACCGCTCGTGAATTCTGTATAGTTTGTGAATGTGTGTGTGAGTGTACTGTCTTTTTTTTTGAGTGTGTGTGTATTTTGAGAATGTGTGTGTGTGTGTGTGTGTACCACAGAGAGCCAGAACGCTCCAGGCTCAGTGGAGTAGAAGGCACAGTGAAGGGGACTTGGGGGACTGGGGATGAAGATCGGTGGCAGCTCCTCCTCTTCCTCCTCTTCCTCCTCCTCTCCAGAAGTTTGCCCCTGATTCCTCCCTTCCTCGTTCTGTCTTTCTACCTCTTGCTGCTCCTTCAGGGCCTGCCTGCGGGATATCTCTGCGTCCCTCTGAATCACAACACACACACAAAGAAAACACACACAGTAAGGAACGTATTAGACTTACACGACGCGCGCTGTGTGTACTTTAATTCTCCGCCCTGCCGCTGACCTGAAGGCGTGATTTGATGCTGTGGAAGAAGAAGTGCTTGATGGGAATGTTCTGCAGATGAAATGTGTTTCCTACAGCAGCACCACGCGAGTCAGGAGCCTCGATCTCCACCACACACGTCTGACAAGCAACTAACAAAGCGTTTCTCTCCTGTAACACACACACAAAGTTACTGTCAGCAACCGGGCGCAACATATAATCTCCATGTGCTGGACTCACTCATACACACTCACTTGTGACTGAGGAGCCCACTGCAGACTTTGCACTGCGGCCGGCACTCTAACAAAGCCGATCGGTTCATAACTCTCCCCCACTGAGAAGAAGAACACCCTGCCATCCACACTCTGCCGAGAGACAAGAGTGAGACAAACAGTAAAACAAATGAGAAAAAGTAAAAGAGAAAGACACACATGAGAAGCACAGAGACACAGAGTAGGAGAAAGACACAAAAATGTAAGACAGTGAGGAAAAACAGTGAGACACAGTCAGTGAGGAAGGCACAAGATACAGTGAAAGAGAAAGAGAAAGAGTAGACAGATAGATGAGAGCCGAAAGTAGACAGACAGACAGTGAGCAGACAGACAGAGAATGAAAGCAAACAGTAGACAGACAGACAGAGGAAGCAGACAGACAGACCATAAAGTAAGGCAGTAGACAGACAAGATAGACAGATAATGAAAGTAGACAAACAGACAGACAGACAAGGAGAGCAGACAGACAAACAGACAGCGAGAACAGACAGTTGACAGACAGACAGAGAATAAATGCAAGCAGTAAACAGATAAACAGACAGAAAAGACACTTAGACAATGACACCAAACAGAGAGACAGACAAACAGAAAGAAAGCAAACAGTAGACAGATCGACAGATAGTCAGACACTAGACAAGTGTAGACAGTAGACAAGACAGACAGACAGACTATGAGAACAAACTATGAGAGAGAGAGAAAGACGATCAATAAAAGCAGACATTAGACACACAGACAAACACACACGTACACAGCCCTTACCCCTGTAGCCATGATCTGTCCACTGGGCTTGTAGGCGATGGCCGTCACAGATGCATCATGGGGTTTGAAGGCTTGTTTGAGATGAAGCTTTGAGAGAGTAGACCTGGCGACTAGCTGTGCGCGCTGACTACAGAGCTCCAACAAACGCACCACACCATCCTCGAAGCCCACCACCAGGAGACCCTCACCACCAGACACCTGAGAGAGAAAGAGAGATTTTATATTCCAAAAATACTGTTCATGTAGATGGCATTTTTATGGACATTGTACATGTGTAATTCTATCCTATCTATAAAATCAACAAGACATGTGAAGTGATTTAGTGTCCACACCGTTCGAGGGCACCAGGTGAGGGAGCTTCCTCCCTGTCTGTAACGGCTGACGGCGATCTCCTTGTTGGAGAGGAAGTCAAAAACCCTTACTGAACCTGACACGAACATAAAAGTGTGCATGTGACAAAACCGACCAACAGTATTTACAAAACGTCTAAATATACATTTCTTTATTAAACACAGATTAGTGTACTCCAGTTTAGTTTCAGTCTTACCGTCTAATCCAGTGGTGGCCATCAGGTGACTCAATCCTGACACATCCATTCCCTCAATCGCACCAGCATGGAATGAGAAAAGACATTCAGGCGGTGGGGTCTGCAAACACACACAAACACACGCACACAGATGTACAGTATGTAGAGACTTTAGGGCAGGAGTGTCCAAATTACTGTTCCATTTATAAAAAAATAATATTATAGTTATATGCTTCTTTGTTACGCAAAACCAAATGTGTAACACATCAGCTTGCCGTATTCACAAAACTTACAGTGTTCGAAAACGACAAGTCGAGTTTCCAGATTCCTCCGTTAGAATCCTGAAAACACAGACATTAATCATACAGCAAAAACATCTCGAGTCAATATGCTCTTCCGAATACATCTACAGTGTTTTGCCCTAACTGCTATGCTTATTGGACACATGATTATTGGAGCTCAGTTTAGGTTTACAGTGTACAGACCTGCGCAAACCAGACGGTGGAGTCTGGGACGGTGCTCCTGACCATGGAGGAAAGGCTCACGTTGCGGCCTATGATCAGCTCGTTTATGGGTTCGAGCTCAAACAGCCCGCTGTCGTCCATACAGTCTGCTGCATCGATGGACTCAAAGTCCCAACACTACAACAGACAAACCGCTCCCCGTGTTATTGACGTTACTGTAAATCACACCGCTCGCATATCCTCATGTTCGCATACACTCACCCTGACTGCTCCGTCTGCGCCCACGGTTATCAGCTCTTCTTCCGAGGTCAGAGTGATCTGCTTTATAGGCCCCGCGTGACAGTTGCGTCTATCTTTCCGTCCGATTTCAACCTTGATCAGACCTCCATCCCAAATTAGCATGTTTCCCCACTCGGAACCAGAGAGCACCTGATGGAGAGAGGAACAAGAAGATAAGTTGTATCTTGTATGAGCTATATGTGGGTGTGTGTTTAATATAAGAATATGCATATAGTCATCAAACACACCTTTCCATCAGGGAACTCAACATAACCTTCTATATCAGTCAGAGGGGTCTTGCCAAACCTTCCCAGCATGCCTTGTAGCTTCAGACAGGTAAAGGTGTCAGCCATTTTCCAGAACCTACAAACCAGCAAGAACAGTATGATGACTTTAAGTGTGAAAATTGTGCACGTGAACAACCGCAGTATTGAATAGACTCTGACTTGATGTGTCCGGAGCCGGAGGTGGTGAGTTGGCCCGGGTTGTCTGGAGAAAACGTAACGCGGTAGACGTCCTGAGAGAAGGCCTTAAAGCGAAGCACCACATGCTCCTTGCTCCAGTCCCACACGGTCAGCATGTAATCAGGACCTGCCCCGACGCTCGCCAGCAGTGTGCCTTCTCGATTAAAGTTTATACAGCTGTAGGCCTTGATTGTGCCTCCTGTTTAACAGAATTACATTACATTTAATCTAAAATGTTCTCTTAAAATTTTTTATTTTACATCAGTTCATGAAATCCATTTTGTAAACAATCATAATTAGATGTTTATTCATTAAACAACAGGAAAAGTACATTATGCATTTTATTTGTTTATAATTAACAAAGCTGTATTGAATCGTCATACATCATTGCCCAGTCGATCACATTGATTTTGTAAGGAGAAAACTTAAGAAAGCTGATTTTCAGGTAGAAAAATTTGTTATGATGATGATGCCATTTTGAAGAAGCTTAATAAACAATAAAGTTTGATCTATTAGACAAATCTATTAGACAATACCTTTGAGGGCACGGTAGAGCTGTAGCGACGGATATTCATAAATGATTATCTCAGGCTGACTGCCCTTCTCTGCCACAGCAAAATATTTTCTACTGGGATGAGGCTTTAAACACAGAAACAAGAAAAAAAAATGCTTAAAATACTTAAAAACACAACACAACAAAAATATATTTAATCATTGATGTATAATGTACAAATAACTTAGATTACCATAATAGCTCCGATGCCTTCTCCACTGCTGCTGGGGATATACCGCTGCTGCTTGGTGTTCATGTCCAAAAGGACCAACATGCTTCCAGCCATGAAGGCCAGCGTGTCCTCGTCCAGCAGCTGCAGGTTTCCTCGTCGTCTGCAGTCATAGCCGAACGAATGTCTGGAGCGTGGTTAGGGATCGTTTCTCAGAATTGTACATGTACAGTAGATAGATAGATAGATAGATAGATAGATAGATAGATAGATAGATAGATATACAATATAGACAGGCAGACAGGTGTATAGATAGATTTGCTTATTGATTGCAGGATACGAGAATTGCAGTACGTTCTGCTCCATGTTTAATCCTGAGTGTCTAAATGTCTAAAATTTCAGTTCTGAATTTAAAACCTGCAGAAACGTAAGAATACAACAAAATCTTAGGCTTCAGCAAATGGTAAGGGGAGCTAATACTTTTGAAACAAGGGTTCTCTTTACAAGACTTTTTTTTAGTCAGTAGTGATTTTGTTAGGAGGAAACCGGAGAACCTGGTGGAGTTCTGCAAATTTGTGCTCATTTTTACTTCTTGCAATAAAATAAATAAATAAATAAATGCTATTTAAATTACGATTTCTTTACATTCAATGGAAATGTCTTGTTTAAAGCTTGTGGGGAAAGCTTTAAAATGACACATTTTTATTCTACAAAAATTAAAGATGATCATAAAATTGTTTTAATAATCATTAAAAGATTTTATATGAAAATTTCTATATTTTTTATGAAGTGTTAATATAAAGGAATTATTCATTTCAGGTAAGTGCATTTTCCTCATGTTGGAGACTATAATAAATATATAGGCTAATGCTGGCATGCTTCAAAAAACATTTATAAGAATAATTTAAAACGTGGCAAAAAGGAAAAAAGGAAAAGGAAAAAAAACATAAAACATTTTACATATAGTTAGTCTTTCTATTATATTCTATTACATTATTAGATTTTATAAACTAACTCACCTTGAATTCTTTACAAACAGATATCAGATTAGTTATGCTTCCACTGAATGAAAAATGCCAAAACCTGATTAATAAATCCTCAGATGTGATGTCATAAAAATGACATGTTGGGTTTAGTAGCTACAATCCTCAACAGATGAGCCGATCACTGATACACCTGCCTTTAACTTCACTTTACTGAGCAAAAGAAAAAGAATTCATTGCATCCCTTTCTCATCCAATTAACCCAAACACTCCTGCAGGATTTACATCTTTACACTAAGAAATGCTAACGCTAAATTCTGAGCTGTCTGACTTTGTTAGAGCCTGTTGCCATGGCAAACGAAACGCGGCGTGTCCCGTGCTTAATTGCATTCTGGGAAATGTAGTTTATGTGAGTCCTTGTTCAGGAAGTTTAGAGCTGAAGCTGCTCGGCTGTGAAGAGGTCGCTTCTATTCTATTCTCGTGACATTAACGGTGTGTAAATCTATTGTATAATTTACAAATCGGTTGCTAACGACGCTAATCTGAACCTTTTCCTGTGCTTTAGCTTAAACCTCCAGGAAGTGAAAAGCTTTTCATTTTAGATAACAAATTTTAACTAATAATTCCAGTTAGCTTTATTTACAAGTGTAAATAATCATCTAATAACATCTAGTTATTAATGTTTATTAAATGTTATTGTTATTAAAGTTATTTTAATTTATTATTATTATTATTAAGATATCTTATTGATTATTAATTTATTTTTATTTATTATAATATTTTTTATGTTTAAAAAAACATGTTTAATATGGAGCGATATCCCGGACAATATTCTAAAGGAATTGCAAATTACATTTGCAATTGCGTTTCCCATATGTTGACGCACAAAATGTGCCATAATTCAAATGCAATTGCAAACTTTGCATTACCGTTTGCTGTTTCGCCTTCGTGAACGCACACTGACTGC